>CAKAJI010000715.1:600000-886653 GCA_916610255.1 Lasioglossum lativentre | reverse complement strand
GCAGTGTATCATTGAAAATACCTTATAATATATCGTAATATGCAGTGTATCATTGAAAATACCATGTAATATAACGTAATATACAGTGTGTCATTGAAAATACCTTATAATATAATGTAATATGCAGTGTATCATTGAAAATACCTTCTAATATATCGTAGTTTATCATTGAAAATACCTTATAATATAACGTAATATGCAGTGTATCATTGAAAATACCTTATAATATAACGTAATATACAGTGTATCAATGAAAATACCTTATAATATAACGTAATATGCAGTGTATCATTGAAAATACCTTATAATATAACGTAACATGCAGTGTATCATTGAAAATACCTTATAATATAACGTAATATACAGTGTATCATTGAAAATACCTTACAATATAGCGTAACATGCAGTGTATCATTGAAAATACCTTATAATATAGCGTAATATCCAGTGTATCATTGAAAATACCTTATAATATAACGTAATATGCAGTGTATCATTGAAAATACCTTATAATATATCGTAATATGCAGTGTATCATTGAAAATACCTTATAATATAACGTAATATGCAGTGTATCATTGAAAATACCTTATAATATAACGTAATATGCAGTGTATCATAGAAAATACCATGTAATATAACGTAATATACAGTGTATCATTGAAAATACCTTATAATATAACGTAATATGCATTGTATCATTGAAAATACCTTATAATATAACGTAATATACAGTGTATCATTGAAAATACCTTACAATATAGCGTAATATGCAGTGTATCATAGAAAATAAAATGTAATATAACGTAATATATAGTGTATCATTGAAAATACCTTATAATATAACGTAATATGCAGTGTATCATTGAAAATACCTTATAATATAACGTAATATACAGTGTATCATTGAAAATACTTTACAATATAGCGTAATATGCAGTGTATCATAGAAAATAAAATGTAATATAACGTAATATATAGTGTATCATTGAAAATACCTTATAATATAACGTAATATGCAGTGTATCATTGAAAATACCTTATAATATAACGTAATATGCAGTGTATCATTGAAAATACCTTATAATATAACGTAATATGCAGTGTATCAATGAAAATACCTTATAATATAACGTAATATGCAGTGTATCATTGAAAATACCTTATAATATAACGTAATATGCAGTGTATCATAGAAAATACCATGTAATATAACGTAATATACAGTGTATCATCGAAAATACCTTATAATATAACGTAATATGCATTGTATCATTGAAAATACCTTATAATATAACGTAATATACAGTGTATCATTGAAAATACCTTACAATATAGCGTAACATGCAGTGTATCATTGAAAATACCTTATAATATAGCGTAATATCCAGTGTATCATTGAAAATACCTTATAATATAACGTAATATGCAGTGTATCATTGAAAATACCATGTAATATAACGTAATATACAGTGTGTCATTGAAAATACCTTATAATATAACGTAATATGCACTGTATCATTGAAAATACCTTCTAATATATCGTAGTTTATCATTGAAAATACCTTATAATATAACGTAATATGCAGTGTATCATTGAAAATACCTTATAATATAACGTAATATGCAGTGTATCATAGAAAATACCATGTAATATAACGTAATATACAGTGTATCATTGAAAATACCTTATAATATAACGTAATATGCATTGTATCATTGAAAATACCTTATAATATAACGTAATATGCAGTGTATCATTGACAATACCTTATAATATAACGTAATATGTAGTGTATCATTGAAAATACCATGTAATATAACGTAATATACAGTGTGTCATTGAAAATACCTTATAATATAATGTAATATGCAGTGTATCATTGAAAATACCTTCTAATATATCGTAGTTTATCATTGAAAATACCTTATAATATAACGTAATATGCAGTCTATCATTGAAAATACCTTATAATATAACGTAATATACAGTGTATCAATGAAAATACCTTATAATATAACGTAATATGCAGTGTATCATTGGAAATACCTTATAATATAACGTAATATGCAGTGTATCATAGAAAATACCATGTAATATAACGTAATATGCAGTGTATCATTGAAAATACCTTATAATATAACGTAATATGCAGTGTATCATAGAAAATACCATGTAATATAACGTAATATACAGTGTATCATTGAAAATACCTTATAATATAACGTAATATGCATTGTATCATTGAAAATACCTTATAATATAACGTAATATACAGTGTATCATTGAAAATACCTTACAATATAGCGTAACATGCAGTGTATCATTGAAAATACCTTATAATATAGCGTAATATCCAGTGTATCATTGAAAATACCTTATAATATAACGTAATATGCAGTGTATCATTGAAAATACCATGTAATATAACGTAATATACAGTGTGTCATTGAAAATACCTTATAATATAACGTAATATGCACTGTATCATTGAAAATACCTTCTAATATATCGTAGTTTATCATTGAAAATACCTTATAATATAACGTAATATGCAGTGTATCATTGAAAATACCTTATAATATAACGTAATATGCAGTGTATCATAGAAAATACCATGTAATATAACGTAATATACAGTGTATCATTGAAAATACCTTATAATATAACGTAATATGCATTGTATCATTGAAAATACCTTATAATATAACGTAATATGCAGTGTATCATAGAAAATACCATGTAATATAACGTAATATACAGTGTATCATTGAAAATACCTTATAATATAACGTAATATGCATTGTATCATTGAAAATACCATGTAATATAACGTAATATACAGTGTGTCATTGAAAATACCTTATAATATAACGTAATATGCACTGTATCATTGAAAATACCTTCTAATATATCGTAGTTTATCATTGAAAATACCTTATAATATAACGTAATATGCAGTGTATCATTGAAAATACCTTATAATATAACGTAATATGCAGTGTATCATTGAAAATACCTTACAATATAGCGTAACATGCAGTGTATCATTGAAAATACCCTATAATATAGCGTAATATCCAGTGTATCATTGAAAATACCTTATAATATAACGTAATATGCAGTGTATCATTGAAAATACCTTATAATATAACGTAATATGCAGTGTATCATAGAAAATAAAATGTAATATAACGTAATATACAGTGTATCATTGAAAATACCCTATAATATAACGAAATATGCATTGTATCATTGAAAATACCTTATAATATAACGTAATATGCAGTGTCTCATTGAAAATACCTTATAATATAACGTAATATGCAGTGTATCAATGAAAATACCTTATAATATAACGTAATATGCAGTGTATCATTGAAAATACCTTATAATATAACGTAATATGCAGTGTATCATTGAAAATATCTTATAATATAACGTAATATGCAGTGTATCATTGAAAATACCATGTAATATAACGTAATATACAGTGTATCATTGAAAATACCTTATAATATAACGTAATATGCATTGTATAATTGAAAATACCTTATAATATAACGTAATATGCAGTGTATCATTGAAAATACCATGTAATATAACGTAATATACAGTGTGTCATTGAAAATACCTTATAATATAACGTAATATGCACTGTATCATTGAAAATACCTTCTAATATATCGTAGTTTATCGTTGAAAATACCTTATAATATAACGTAATATGCAGTGTATCATTGAAAATACCTTATAATATAACGTAATATGCAGTGTATCATTGAAAATACCTTATAATATAACGTAATATGCAGTGTATCATAGAAAATACCATGTAATATAACGTAATATACAGTGTATCATTGAAAATACCTTATAATATAACGTAATATGCATTGTATCATTGAAAATACCTTATAATATAACGTAATATACAGTGTATCATTGAAAATACCTTACAATATAGCGTAACATGCAGTGTATCATTGAAAATACCTTATAATATAGCGTAATATCCAGTGTATCATTGAAAATACCTTATAATATAACGTAATATGCAGTGTATCATTGAAAATACCATGTAATATAACGTAATATACAGTGTGTCATTGAAAATACCTTATAATATAACGTAATATGCACTGTATCATTGAAAATACCTTCTAATATATCGTAGTTTATCATTGAAAATACCTTATAATATAACGTAATATGCAGTGTATCATTGAAAATACCTTATAATATAACGTAATATGCAGTGTATCATTGAAAATACCTTATAATATAACGTAATATGCAGTGTATCATAGAAAATAAAATGTAATATAACGTAATATATAGTGTATCATTGAAAATACCTTATAATATAACGTAATATGCAGTGTATCATTGAAAATACCTTATAATATAACGTAACATGCAGTGTATCATTGAAAATACCTTATAATATAACGTAATATACAGTGTATCATTGAAAATACCTTACAATATAGCGTAACATGCAGTGTATCATTGAAAATACCTTATAATATAGCGTAATATCCAGTGTATCATTGAAAAAACCTTATAATATAACGTAATATGCAGTGTATCATTGAAAATACCATGTAATATAACGTAATATACAGTGTGTCATTGAAAATACCTTATAATATAACGTAATATGCACTGTATCATTGAAAATACCTTCTAATATATCGTAGTTTATCATTGAAAATACCTTATAATATAACGTAATATGCAGTGTATCATTGAAAATACCTTATAATATAACGTAATATACAGTGTATCATTGAAAATACCTTACAATATAGCGTAACATGCAGTGTATCATTGAAAATACCTTATAATATAGCGTAATATCCAGTGTATCATTGAAAATACCTTATAATATAACGTAATATGCAGTGTATCATTGAAAATACCATGTAATATAACGTAATATACAGTGTGTCATTGAAAATACCTTATAATATAACGTAATATGCACTGTATCATTGAAAATACCTTCTAATATATCGTAGTTTATCATTGAAAATACCTTATAATATAACGTAATATGCAGTGTATCATTGAAAATACCTTATAATATAACGTAATATGCAGTGTATCATTGAAAATACCTTACAATATAGCGTAACATGCAGTGTATCATTGAAAATACCTTATAATATAGCGTAATATCCAGTGTATCATTGAAAATACCTTATAATATAACGTAATATGCAGTGTATCATTGAAAATACCTTATAATATAACGTAATATGCAGTGTATCATAGAAAATAAAATGTAATATAACGTAATATACAGTGTATCATTGAAAATACCTTATAATATAACGAAATATGCATTGTATCATTGAAAATACCTTATAATATAACGTAATATGCAGTGTCTCATTGAAAATACCTTATAATATAACGTAATATGCAGTGTATCAATGAAAATACCTTATAATATAACGTAATATGCAGTGTATCATTGAAAATACCTTATAATATAACGTAATATGCAGTGTATCATTGAAAATACCTTATAATATAACGTAATATGCAGTGTATCATTGAAAATACCATGTAATATAACGTAATATACAGTGTATCATTGAAAATACCTTATAATATAACGTAATATGCATTGTATCATTGAAAATACCTTATAATATAACGTAATATGCAGTGTATCATTGAAAATACCTTATAATATAACGTAATATGCAGTGTATCATTGAAAATACCTTATAATATAACGTAATATGCAGTGTATCATAGAAAATACCATGTAATATAACGTAATATACAGTGTGTCATTGAAAATACCTTATAATATAACGTAATATGCACTGTATCATTGAAAATACCTTCTAATATATCGTAGTTTATCATTGAAAATACCTTATAATATAACGTAATATGCAGTGTATCATTGAAAATACCTTATAATATAACGTAATATGCAGTGTATCATAGAAAATACCATGTAATATAACGTAATATACAGTGTATCATTGAAAATACCTTATAATATAACGTAATATGCATTGTATCATTGAAAATACCTTATAATATAACGTAATATGCAGTGTATCATAGAAAATACCATGTAATATAACGTAATATACAGTGTATCATTGAAAATACCTTATAATATAACGTAATATGCATTGTATCATTGAAAATACCTTATAATATAACGTAATATACAGTGTATCATTGAAAATACCTTACAATATAGCGTAACATGCAGTGTATCATTGAAAATACCTTATAATATAGCGTAATATCCAGTGTATCATTGAAAATACCTTATAATATAACGTAATATGCAGTGTATCATTGAAAATACCATGTAATATAACGTAATATACAGTGTGTCATTGAAAATACCTTATAATATAACGTAATATGCACTGTATCATTGAAAATACCTTCTAATATATCGTAGTTTATCATTGAAAATACCTTATAATATAACGTAATATGCAGTGTATCATTGAAAATACCTTATAATATAACGTAATATGCAGTGTATCATTGAAAATACCTTACAATATAGCGTAACATGCAGTGTATCATTGAAAATACCTTATAATATAGCGTAATATCCAGTGTATCATTGAAAATACCTTATAATATAACGTAATATGCAGTGTATCATTGAAAATACCTTATAATATAACGTAACATGCAGTGTATCATTGAAAATACCTTATAATATAACGTAATATACAGTGTATCATTGAAAATACCTTACAATATAGCGTAACATGCAGTGTATCATTGAAAATACCTTATAATATAGCGTAATATCCAATGTATCATTGAAAATACCTTATAATATAACGTAATATGCAGTGTATCATTGAAAATACCATGTAATATAACGTAATATACAGTGTGTCATTGAAAATACCTTATAATATAACGTAATATGCACTGTATCATTGAAAATACCTTCTAATATATCGTAGTTTATCGTTGAAAATACCTTATAATATAACGTAATATGCAGTGTATCATTGAAAATACCTTATAATATAACGTAATATGCAGTGTATCATTGAAAATACCTTATAATATAACGTAATATGCAGTGTATCATAGAAAATACCATGTAATATAACGTAATATACAGTGTATCATTGAAAATACCTTATAATATAACGTAATATGCATTGTATCATTGAAAATACCTTATAATATAACGTAATATACAGTGTATCATTGAAAATACCTTACAATATAGCGTAACATGCAGTGTATCATTGAAAATACCTTATAATATAGCGTAATATCCAGTGTATCATTGAAAATACCTTATAATATAACGTAATATGCAGTGTATCATTGAAAATACCATGTAATATAACGTAATATACAGTGTGTCATTGAAAATACCTTATAATATAACGTAATATGCACTGTATCATTGAAAATACCTTACAATATAGCGTAACATGCAGTGTATCATTGAAAATACCTTATAATATAGCGTAATATCCAGTGTATCATTGAAAAAACCTTATAATATAACGTAATATGCAGTGTATCATTGAAAATACCATGTAATATAACGTAATATACAGTGTGTCATTGAAAATACCTTATAATATAACGTAATATGCACTGTATCATTGAAAATACCTTCTAATATATCGTAGTTTATCATTGAAAATACCTTATAATATAACGTAATATGCAGTGTATCATTGAAAATACCTTATAATATAACGTAATATGCAGTGTATCATTGAAAATACCTTATAATATAACGTAATATGCAGTGTATCATAGAAAATAAAATGTAATATAACGTAATATATAGTGTATCATTGAAAATACCTTATAATATAACGTAATATGCAGTGTATCATTGAAAATACCTTATAATATAACGTAACATGCAGTGTATCATTGAAAATACCTTATAATATAACGTAATATACAGTGTATCATTGAAAATACCTTACAATATAGCGTAACATGCAGTGTATCATTGAAAATACCTTATAATATAGCGTAATATCCAGTGTATCATTGAAAATACCTTATAATATAACGTAATATGCAGTGTATCATTGAAAATACCTTATAATATATCGTAATATGCAGTGTATCATTGAAAATACCTTATAATATATCGTAATATGCAGTGTATCATTGAAAATACCTTATAATATAGCGTAACATGCAGTGTATCATTGAAAATACCTTATAATATAGCGTAATATGCAGTGTATCATTGAAAATACCTTATAATATAACGTAATATGCAGTGTATCATTGAAAATACCCTATAATATAACGTAATATGCAGTGTATCATTGAAAATACCATGTAATATAACGTAATATACAGTGTGTCATTGAAAATACCTTATAATATAATGTAATATGCAGTGTATCATTGAAAATACCTTCTAATATATCGTAGTTTATCATTGAAAATACCTTATAATATAACGTAATATGCAGTGTATCATTGAAAATACCTTATAATATAACGTAATATACAGTGTATCAATGAAAATACCTTATAATATAACGTAATATGCAGTGTATCATTGAAAATACCTTATAATATAACGTAACATGCAGTGTATCATTGAAAATACCTTATAATATAACGTAATATACAGTGTATCATTGAAAATACCTTACAATATAGCGTAACATGCAGTGTATCATTGAAAATACCTTATAATATAGCGTAATATCCAGTGTATCATTGAAAATACCTTATAATATAACGTAATATGCAGTGTATCATTGAAAATACCTTATAATATATCGTAATATGCAGTGTATCATTGAAAATACCTTATAATATAACGTAATATGCAGTGTATCATTGAAAATACCTTATAATATAACGTAATATGCAGTGTATCATAGAAAATACCATGTAATATAACGTAATATACAGTGTATCATTGAAAATACCTTATAATATAACGTAATATGCATTGTATCATTGAAAATACCTTATAATATAACGTAATATACAGTGTATCATTGAAAATACCTTACAATATAGCGTAATATGCAGTGTATCATAGAAAATAAAATGTAATATAACGTAATATATAGTGTATCATTGAAAATACCTTATAATATAACGTAATATGCAGTGTATCATTGAAAATACCTTATAATATATCGTAATATGCAGTGTATCATTGAAAATACCTTATAATATAACGTAATATGCAGTGTATCATTGAAAATACCATGTAATATAACGTAATATACAGTGTATCATTGAAAATACCTTATAATATAACGTAATATGCATTGTATCATTGAAAATACCTTATAATATAACGTAATATACAGTGTATCATTGAAAATACTTTACAATATAGCGTAATATGCAGTGTATCATAGAAAATAAAATGTAATATAACGTAATATATAGTGTATCATTGAAAATACCTTATAATATAACGTAATATGCAGTGTATCATTGAAAATACCTTATAATATAACGTAATATGCAGTGTATCATTGAAAATACCTTATAATATAACGTAATATGCAGTGTATCAATGAAAATACCTTATAATATAACGTAATATGCAGTGTATCATTGAAAATACCTTATAATATAACGTAATATGCAGTGTATCATAGAAAATACCATGTAATATAACGTAATATACAGTGTATCATCGAAAATACCTTATAATATAACGTAATATGCATTGTATCATTGAAAATACCTTATAATATAACGTAATATACAGTGTATCATTGAAAATACCTTACAATATAGCGTAACATGCAGTGTATCATTGAAAATACCTTATAATATAGCGTAATATCCAGTGTATCATTGAAAATACCTTATAATATAACGTAATATGCAGTGTATCATTGAAAATACCATGTAATATAACGTAATATACAGTGTGTCATTGAAAATACCTTATAATATAACGTAATATGCACTGTATCATTGAAAATACCTTCTAATATATCGTAGTTTATCATTGAAAATACCTTATAATATAACGTAATATGCAGTGTATCATTGAAAATACCTTATAATATAACGTAATATGCAGTGTATCATAGAAAATACCATGTAATATAACGTAATATACAGTGTATCATTGAAAATACCTTATAATATAACGTAATATGCATTGTATCATTGAAAATACCTTATAATATAACGTAATATGCAGTGTATCATTGACAATACCTTATAATATAACGTAATATGTAGTGTATCATTGAAAATACCATGTAATATAACGTAATATACAGTGTGTCATTGAAAATACCTTATAATATAATGTAATATGCAGTGTATCATTGAAAATACCTTCTAATATATCGTAGTTTATCATTGAAAATACCTTATAATATAACGTAATATGCAGTCTATCATTGAAAATACCTTATAATATAACGTAATATACAGTGTATCAATGAAAATACCTTATAATATAACGTAATATGCACTGTATCATTGAAAATACCTTCTAATATATCGTAGTTTATCATTGAAAATACCTTATAATATAACGTAATATGCAGTGTATCATTGAAAATACCTTATAATATAACGTAATATGCAGTGTATCATAGAAAATACCATGTAATATAACGTAATATACAGTGTGTCATTGAAAATACCTTATAATATAATGTAATATGCAGTGTATCATTGAAAATACCTTCTAATATATCGTAGTTTATCATTGAAAATACCTTATAATATAACGTAATATGCAGTCTATCATTGAAAATACCTTATAATATAACGTAATATACAGTGTATCAATGAAAATACCTTATAATATAACGTAATATGCAGTGTATCATTGGAAATACCTTATAATATAACGTAATATGCAGTGTATCATAGAAAATACCATGTAATATAACGTAATATGCAGTGTATCATTGAAAATACCTTATAATATAACGTAATATGCAGTGTATCATAGAAAATACCATGTAATATAACGTAATATACAGTGTATCATTGAAAATACCTTATAATATAACGTAATATGCATTGTATCATTGAAAATACCTTATAATATAACGTAATATACAGTGTATCATTGAAAATACCTTACAATATAGCGTAACATGCAGTGTATCATTGAAAATACCTTATAATATAGCGTAATATCCAGTGTATCATTGAAAATACCTTATAATATAACGTAATATGCAGTGTATCATTGAAAATACCATGTAATATAACGTAATATACAGTGTGTCATTGAAAATACCTTATAATATAACGTAATATGCACTGTATCATTGAAAATACCTTCTAATATATCGTAGTTTATCATTGAAAATACCTTATAATATAACGTAATATGCAGTGTATCATTGAAAATACCTTATAATATAACGTAATATGCAGTGTATCATAGAAAATACCATGTAATATAACGTAATATACAGTGTATCATTGAAAATACCTTATAATATAACGTAATATGCAGTGTATCATTGAAAATACCTTATAATATAACGTAATATGCAGTGTATCATAGAAAATACCATGTAATATAACGTAATATACAGTGTATCATTGAAAATACCTTATAATATAACGTAATATGCATTGTATCATTGAAAATACCTTATAATATAACGTAATATACAGTGTATCATTGAAAATACCTTACAATATAGCGTAACATGCAGTGTATCATTGAAAATACCTTATAATATAGCGTAATATCCAGTGTATCATTGAAAATACCTTATAATATAACGTAATATGCAGTGTATCATTGAAAATACCATGTAATATAACGTAATATACAGTGTGTCATTGAAAATACCTTATAATATAACGTAATATGCACTGTATCATTGAAAATACCTTCTAATATATCGTAGTTTATCATTGAAAATACCTTATAATATAACGTAATATGCAGTGTATCATTGAAAATACCTTATAATATAACGTAATATGCAGTGTATCATTGAAAATACCATACAGTATAGCGTAACATGCAGTGTATCATTGAAAATACCTTATAATATAGCGTAATATCCAGTGTATCATTGAAAATACCTTATAATATAACGTAATATGCAGTGTATCATTGAAAATACCTTATAATATAACGTAATATGCAGTGTATCATAGAAAATAAAATGTAATATAACGTAATATACAGTGTATCATTGAAAATACCTTATAATATAACGAAATATGCATTGTATCATTGAAAATACCTTATAATATAACGTAATATGCAGTGTCTCATTGAAAATACCTTATAATATAACGTAATATGCAGTGTATCAATGAAAATACCTTATAATATAACGTAATATGCAGTGTATCATTGAAAATACCTTATAATATAACGTAATATGCAGTGTATCATTGAAAATACCTTATAATATAACGTAATATGCAGTGTATCATTGAAAATACCATGTAATATAACGTAATATACAGTGTATCATTGAAAATACCTTATAATATAACGTAATATGCATTGTATCATTGAAAATACCTTATAATATAACGTAATATGCAGTGTATCATTGAAAATACCTTATAATATAACGTAATATGCAGTGTATCATTGAAAATACCTTATAATATAACGTAATATGCAGTGTATCATAGAAAATACCATGTAATATAACGTAATATACAGTGTGTCATTGAAAATACCTTATAATATAACGTAATATGCACTGTATCATTGAAAATACCTTCTAATATATCGTAGTGTATCATTGAAAATACCTTATAATATAACGTAACATGCAGTGTATCATTGAAAATACCTTATAATATAACGTAATATGCATTGTATCATTGAAAATACCTTATAATATAACGTAATATACAGTGTATCATTGAAAATACCTTACAATATACAGTGTATCATTGAAAATACCTTATAATATAGCGTAATATCCAGTGTATCATTGAAAATACCTTATAATATAACGTAATATGCAGTGTATCATTGAAAATACCATGTAATATAACGTAATATACAGTGTGTCATTGAAAATACCTTATAATATAACGTAATATGCACTGTATCATTGAAAATACCTTCTAATATATCGTAGTTTATCATTGAAAATACCTTATAATATAACGTAATATGCAGTGTATCATTGAAAATACCTTATAATATAACGTAATATGCAGTGTATCATTGAAAATACCTTACAATATAGCGTAACATGCAGTGTATCATTGAAAATACCTTATAATATAGCGTAATATCCAGTGTATCATTGAAAATACCTTATAATATAACGTAATATGCAGTGTATCATTGAAAATACCTTATAATATAACGTAATATGCAGTGTATCATAGAAAATAAAATGTAATATAACGTAATATACAGTGTATCATTGAAAATACCTTATAATATAACGAAATATGCATTGTATCATAGAAAATACCATGTAATATAACGTAATATACAGTGTATCATTGAAAATACCTTATAATATAACGTAATATGCATTGTATCATTGAAAATACCTTATAATATAACGTAATATACAGTGTATCATTGAAAATACCTTACAATATAGCGTAACATGCAGTGTATCATTGAAAATACCTTATAATATAGCGTAATATCCAGTGTATCATTGAAAATACCTTATAATATAACGTAATATGCAGTGTATCATTGACAATACCTTATAATATAACGTAATATGCAGTGTATCATTGAAAATACCTTATAATATAACGTAATATGCAGTGTATCATTGAAAATACCTTATAATATATCGTAATATGCAGTGTATCATTGAAAATACCTTATAATATAACGTAATATGCAGTGTATCATTGAAAATACCTTATAATATAACGTAATATGCAGTGTATCATTGAAAATACCTTATAATATAACGTAATATGCAGTGTATCAATGAAAATACCTTATAATATAACGTAATATGCAGTGTATCATTGAAAATACCTTATAATATAACGTAATATGCAGTGTATCATAGAAAATACCATGTAATATAACGTAATATACAGTGTATCATTGAAAATACCTTACAATATAGCGTAACATGCAGTGTATCATTGAAAATACCTTATAATATAGCGTAATATCCAGTGTATCATTGAAAATACCTTATAATATAACGTAATATGCAGTGTATCATTGAAAATACCTTATAATATAACGTAATATGCAGTGTATCATAGAAAATAAAATGTAATATAACGTAATATACAGTGTATCATTGAAAATACCCTATAATATAACGAAATATGCATTGTATCATTGAAAATACCTTATAATATAACGTAATATGCAGTGTCTCATTGAAAATACCTTATAATATAACGTAATATGCAGTGTATCAATGAAAATACCTTATAATATAACGTAATATGCAGTGTATCATTGAAAATACCTTATAATATAACGTAATATGCAGTGTATCATTGAAAATACCTTATAATATAACGTAATATGCAGTGTATCATTGAAAATACCATGTAATATAACGTAATATACAGTGTATCATTGAAAATACCTTATAATATAACGTAATATGCATTGTATCATTGAAAATACCTTATAATATAACGTAATATGCAGTGTATCATTGAAAATACCTTATAATATAACGTAATATGCAGTGTATCATTGAAAATACCTTATAATATAACGTAATATGCAGTGTATCATAGAAAATACCATGTAATATAACGTAATATACAGTGTGTCATTGAAAATACCTTATAATATAACGTAATATGCACTGTATCATTGAAAATACCTTCTAATATATCGTAGTTTATCATTGAAAATACCTTATAATATAACGTAATATGCAGTGTATCATTGAAAATACCTTATAATATAACGTAATATGCATTGTATCATTGAAAATACCTTATAATATAACGTAATATACAGTGTATCATTGAAAATACCTTACAATATAGCGTAACATGCAGTGTATCATTGAAAATACCTTATAATATAGCGTAATATCCAGTGTATCATTGAAAATACCTTATAATATAACGTAATATGCAGTGTATCATTGAAAATACCATGTAATATAACGTAATATACAGTGTGTCATTGAAAAATACCTTATAATATAACGTAATATGCACTGTATCATTGAAAATACCTTCTAATATATCGTAGTTTATCATTGAAAATACCTTATAATATAACGTAATATGCAGTGTATCATTGAAAATACCTTATAATATAACGTAATATGCAGTGTATCATTGAAAATACCTTACAATATAGCGTAACATGCAGTGTATCATTGAAAATACCTTATAATATAGCGTAATATCCAGTGTATCATTGAAAATACCTTATAATATAACGTAATATGCAGTGTATCATTGAAAATACCTTATAATATAACGTAATATGCAGTGTATCATAGAAAATAAAATGTAATATAACGTAATATACAGTGTATCATTGAAAATACCTTATAATATAACGAAATATGCATTGTATCATAGAAAATACCATGTAATATAACATAATATACAGTGTATCATTGAAAATACCTTATAATATAACGTAATATGCATTGTATCATTGAAAATACCTTATAATATAACGTAATATACAGTGTATCATTGAAAATACCTTACAATATAGCGTAACATGCAGTGTATCATTGAAAATACCTTATAATATAGCGTAATATCCAGTGTATCATTGAAAATACCTTATAATATAACGTAATATGCAGTGTATCATTGAAAATACCATGTAATATAACGTAATATACAGTGTGTCATTGAAAATACCTTATAATATAACGTAATATGCACTGTATCATTGAAAATACCTTCTAATATATCGTAGTTTATCATTGAAAATACCTTATAATATAACGTAATATGCAGTGTATCATTGAAAATACCTTATAATATAACGTAATATGCAGTGTATCATAGAAAATACCATGTAATATAACGTAATATACAGTGTATCATTGAAAATACCTTATAATATAACGTAATATGCATTGTATCATTGAAAATACCTTATAATATAACGTAATATGCAGTGTATCATTGACAATACCTTATAATATAACGTAATATGCAGTGTATCATTGAAAATACCATGTAATATAACGTAATATACAGTGTGTCATTGAAAATACCTTATAATATAATGTAATATGCAGTGTATCATTGAAAATACCTTCTAATATATCGTAGTTTATCATTGAAAATACCTTATAATATAACGTAATATGCAGTCTATCATTGAAAATACCTTATAATATAACGTAATATACAGTGTATCAATGAAAATACCTTATAATATAACGTAATATGCACTGTATCATTGAAAATACCTTCTAATATATCGTAGTTTATCATTGAAAATACCTTATAATATAACGTAATATGCAGTGTATCATTGAAAATACCTTATAATATAACGTAATATGCAGTGTATCATAGAAAATACCATGTAATATAACGTAATATACAGTGTGTCATTGAAAATACCTTATAATATAATGTAATATGCAGTGTATCATTGAAAATACCTTCTAATATATCGTAGTTTATCATTGAAAATACCTTATAATATAACGTAATATGCAGTCTATCATTGAAAATACCTTATAATATAACGTAATATACAGTGTATCAATGAAAATACCTTATAATATAACGTAATATGCAGTGTATCATTGAAAATACCTTATAATATAACGTAATATGCAGTGTATCATAGAAAATACCATGTAATATAACGTAATATGCAGTGTATCATTGAAAATACCTTATAATATAACGTAATATGCAGTGTATCATAGAAAATACCATGTAATATAACGTAATATACAGTGTATCATTGAAAATACCTTATAATATAACGTAATATGCATTGTATCATTGAAAATACCTTATAATATAACGTAATATACAGTGTATCATTGAAAATACCTTACAATATAGCGTAACATGCAGTGTATCATTGAAAATACCTTATAATATAGCGTAATATGCAGTGTATCATTGAAAATACCTTATAATATAACGTAATATGCAGTGTATCATTGAAAATACCATGTAATATAACGTAATATACAGTGTGTCATTGAAAATACCTTATAATATAACGTAATATGCACTGTATCATTGAAAATACCTTCTAATATATCGTAGTTTATCATTGAAAATACCTTATAATATAACGTAATATGCAGTGTATCATTGAAAATACCTTATAATATAACGTAATATGCAGTGTATCATAGAAAATACCATGTAATATAACGTAATATACAGTGTATCATTGAAAATACCTTATAATATAACGTAATATGCCTTGTATCATTGAAAATACCTTATAATATAACGTAATATGCAGTGTATCATAGAAAATACCATGTAATATAACGTAATATACAGTGTATCATTGAAAATACCTTATAATATAACGTAATATGCATTGTATCATTGAAAATACCTTATAATATAACGTAATATACAGTGTATCATTGAAAATACCTTACAATATAGCGTAACATGCAGTGTATCATTGAAAATACCTTATAATATAGCGTAATATCCAGTGTATCATTGAAAATACCTTATAATATAACGTAATATGCAGTGTATCATTGAAAATACCATGTAATATAACGTAATATACAGTGTGTCATTGAAAATACCTTATAATATAACGTAATATGCACTGTATCATTGAAAATACCTTCTAATATATCGTAGTTTATCATTGAAAATACCTTATAATATAACGTAATATGCAGTGTATCATTGAAAATACCTTATAATATAACGTAATATGCAGTGTATCATTGAAAATACCTTACAATATAGCGTAACATGCAGTGTATCATTGAAAATACCTTATAATATAGCGTAATATCCAGTGTATCATTGAAAATACCTTATAATATAACGTAATATGCAGTGTATCATTGAAAATACCTTATAATATAACGTAATATGCAGTGTATCATAGAAAATAAAATGTAATATAACGTAATATACAGTGTATCATTGAAAATACCTTATAATATAACGAAATATGCATTGTATCATTGAAAATACCTTATAATATAACGTAATATGCAGTGTCTCATTGAAAATACCTTATAATATAACGTAATATGCAGTGTATCAATGAAAATACCTTATAATATAACGTAATATGCAGTGTATCATTGAAAATACCTTATAATATAACGTAATATGCAGTGTATCATTGAAAATACCTTATAATATAACGTAATATGCAGTGTATCATTGAAAATACCATGTAATATAACGTAATATACAGTGTATCATTGAAAATACCTTATAATATAACGTAATATGCATTGTATCATTGAAAATACCTTATAATATAACGTAATATGCAGTGTATCATTGAAAATACCTTATAATATAACGTAATATGCAGTGTATCATTGAAAATACCTTATAATATAACGTAATATGCAGTGTATCATAGAAAATACCATGTAATATAACGTAATATACAGTGTGTCATTGAAAATACCTTATAATATAACGTAATATGCAGTGTATCATTGAAAATACCTTCTAATATATCGTAGTTTATCATTGAAAATACCTTATAATATAACGTAATATGCAGTGTATCATTGAAAATACCTTATAATATAACGTAATATGCAGTGTATCATAGAAAATACCATGTAATATAACGTAATATACAGTGTATCATTGAAAATACCTTATAATATAACGTAATATGCATTGTATCATTGAAAATACCTTATAATATAACGTAATATGCAGTGTATCATAGAAAATACCATGTAATATAACGTAATATACAGTGTATCATTGAAAATACCTTATAATATAACGTAATATGCAGTGTATCATTGAAAATACCTTATAATATAACGTAATATACAGTGTATCATTGAAAATACCTTACAATATAGCGTAACATGCAGTGTATCATTGAAAATACCTTATAATATAGCGTAATATCCAGTGTATCATTGAAAATACCTTATAATATAACGTAATATGCAGTGTATCATTGAAAATACCATGTAATATAACGTAATATACAGTGTGTCATTGAAAATACCTTATAATATAACGTAATATGCACTGTATCATTGAAAATACCTTCTAATATATCGTAGTTTATCATTGAAAATACCTTATAATATAACGTAATATGCAGTGTATCATTGAAAATACCTTATAATATAACGTAATATGCAGTGTATCATTGAAAATACCTTACAATATAGCGTAACATGCAGTGTATCATTGAAAATACCTTATAATATAGCGTAATATCCAGTGTATCATTGAAAATACCTTATAATATAACGTAATATGCAGTGTATCATTGAAAATACCATGTAATATAACGTAATATACAGTGTGTCATTGAAAATACCTTATAATATAACGTAATATGCACTGTATCATTGAAAATACCTTCTAATATATCGTAGTTTATCATTGAAAATACCTTATAATATAACGTAATATGCAGTGTATCATTGAAAATACCTTATAATATAACGTAATATGCAGTGTATCATTGAAAATACCTTATAATATAACGTAATATGCAGTGTATCATAGAAAATAAAATGTAATATAACGTAATATATAGTGTATCATTGAAAATACCTTATAATATAACGTAATATGCAGTGTATCATTGAAAATACCTTATAATATAACGTAACATGCAGTGTATCATTGAAAATACCTTATAATATAACGTAATATACAGTGTATCATTGAAAATACCTTACAATATAGCGTAACATGCAGTGTATCATTGAAAATACCTTATAATATAGCGTAATATCCAGTGTATCATTGAAAATACCTTATAATATAACGTAATATGCAGTGTATCATTGAAAATACCTTATAATATATCGTAATATGCAGTGTATCATTGAAAATACCTTATAATATAACGTAATATGCAGTGTATCATTGAAAATACCTTATAATATAACGTAATATGCAGTGTATCATAGAAAATACCATGTAATATAACGTAATATACAGTGTATCATTGAAAATACCTTATAATATAACGTAATATGCATTGTATCGTTGAAAATACCTTATAATATAACGTAATATACAGTGTATCATAGAAAATACCTTACAATATAGAGTAACATGCAGTGTATCATTGAAAATACCTTATAATATAGCGTAATATCCAGTGTATCATTGAAAATACCTTATAATATAACGTAATATGCAGTGTATCATTGAAAATACCATGTAATATAACGTAATATACAGTGTGTCATTGAAAATACCTTATAATATAACGTAATATGCACTGTATCATTGAAAATACTTTCCAATATATCGAAGTTTATCATTGAAAATACCTTATAATATAACGTAATATGCAGTGTATCATTGAAAATACCTTATAATATAACGTAATATGCAGTGTATCATTGAAAATACCCTATAATATAACGTAATATGCAGTGTATCATTGAAAATACCATGTAATATAACGTAATATACAGTGTGTCATTGAAAATACCTTATAATATAATGTAATATGCAGTGTATCATTGAAAATACCTTCTAATATATCGTAGTTTATCATTGAAAATACCTTATAATATAACGTAATATGCAGTTTATCATTGAAAATACCTTATAATATAACGTAATATACAGTGTATCAATGAAAATACCTTATAATATAACGTAATATGCAGTGTATCATTGATAATACCTTATAATATAACGAAATATGCAGTGTATCATTGAAAATACCTTATAATATAACGTAATATACAGTGTATCATTGAAAATACCTTACAATATAGCGTAACATGCAGTGTATCATTGAAAATACCTTATAATATAGCGTAATATGCAGTGTATCATTGAAAATACCTTATAATATAACGTAATATGCAGTGTATCATTGAAAATACCTTATAATATATCGTAATATGCAGTGTATCATTGAAAATACCTTATAATATAACGTAATATGCAGTGTATCATTGAAAATACCTTATAATATAACGTAATATGCAGTGTATCATAGAAAATACCATGTAATATAACGTAATATACAGTGTATCATTGAAAATACCTTATAATATAACGTAATATGCATTGTATCATTGAAAATACCTAATAATATAACGTAATATACAGTGTATTATTGAAAATACCTTACAATATAGCGTAATATGCAGTGTATCATAGAAAATAAAATGTAATATAACGTAATATATAGTGTATCATTGAAAATACCTTATAATATAACGTAATATGCAGTGTATCATTGAAAATACCTTATAATATAACGTAATATGCACTGTATCATTGAAAATACCTTCTAATATATCGTAGTTTATCATTGAAAATACCTTATAATATAACGTAATATGCAGTGTATCATTGAAAATACCTTATAATATAACGTAATATGCAGTGTATCATAGAAAATACCATGTAATATAACGTAATATACAGTGTATCATTGAAAATACCTTATAATATAACGTAATATGCATTGTATCATTGAAAATACCTTATAATATAACGTAATATACAGTGTATCATTGAAAATACCTTACAATATAGCGTAACATGCAGTGTATCATTGAAAATACCTTATAATATAGCGTAATATCCAGTGTATCATTGAAAATACCTTATAATATAACGTAATATGCAGTGTATCATTGACAATACCTTATAATATAACGTAATATGCAGTGTATCATTGAAAATACCTTATAATATAACGTAATATGCAGTGTATCATTGAAAATACCTTATAATATATCGTAATATGCAGTGTATCATTGAAAATACCTTATAATATAACGTAATATGCAGTGTATCATTGAAAATACCTTATAATATAACGTAATATGCAGTGTATCATTGAAAATACCTTATAATATAACGTAATATGCAGTGTATCAATGAAAATACCTTATAATATAACGTAATATGCAGTGTATCATTGAAAATACCTTATAATATAACGTAATATGCAGTGTATCATAGAAAATAC
The DNA here is from genome assembly GCA_916610255.1 of Lasioglossum lativentre. Taxonomy (NCBI): domain Eukaryota; kingdom Metazoa; phylum Arthropoda; class Insecta; order Hymenoptera; family Halictidae; genus Lasioglossum; species Lasioglossum lativentre. The sequence goes on along the minus strand of CAKAJI010000715.1, from coordinate 864,589 downwards.
CATGTAATATAACGTAATATACAGTGTATCATTGAAAATACCTTATAATATAACGTAATATGCATTGTATCATTGAAAATACCTTATAATATAACGTAATATGCAGTGTATCATTGAAAATACCTTATAATATAACGTAATATGCAGTGTATCAATGAAAATACCTTATAATATAGCGTAATATGCAGTGTATCATAGAAAATAAAATGTAATATAACGTAATATATAGTGTATCATTGAAAATACCTTATAATATAACGTAATATGCAGTGTATCATTGAAAATACCTTATAATATAACGTAATATGCACTGTATCATTGAAAATACCTTCTAATATATCGTAGTTTATCATTGAAAATACCTTATAATATAACGTAATATGCAGTGTATCATTGAAAATACCTTATAATATAACGTAATATGCAGTGTATCATAGAAAATACCATGTAATATAACGTAATATACAGTGTATCATTGAAAATACCTTATAATATAACGTAATATGCATTGTATCATTGAAAATACCTTATAATATAACGTAATATACAGTGTATCATTGAAAATACCTTACAATATAGCGTAACATGCAGTGTATCATTGAAAATACCTTATAATATAGCGTAATATCCAGTGTATCATTGAAAATACCTTATAATATAACGTAATATGCAGTGTATCATTGACAATACCTTATAATATAACGTAATATGCAGTGTATCATTGAAAATACCTTATAATATAACGTAATATGCAGTGTATCATTGAAAATACCTTATAATATATCGTAATATGCAGTGTATCATTGAAAATACCTTATAATATAACGTAATATGCAGTGTATCATTGAAAATACCTTATAATATAACGTAATATGCAGTGTATCATTGAAAATACCTTATAATATAACGTAATATGCAGTGTATCAATGAAAATACCTTATAATATAACGTAATATGCAGTGTATCATTGAAAATACCTTATAATATAACGTAATATGCAGTGTATCATTGATAATACCTTATAATATAACGTAACATGCAGTGTATCATTGAAAATACCTTATAATATAACGTAATATACAGTGTATCATTGAAAATACCTTACAATATAGCGTAACATGCAGTGTATCATTGAAAATACCTTATAATATAGCGTAATATCCAGTGTATCATTGAAAATACCTTATAATATAACGTAATATGCAGTGTATCATTGAAAATACCTTATAATATATCGTAATATGCAGTGTATCATTGAAAATACCTTATAATATAACGTAATATGCAGTGTATCATTGAAAATACCTTATAATATAACGTAATATGCAGTGTATCATAGAAAATACCATGTAATATAACGTAATATACAGTGTATCATTGAAAATACCTTATAATATAACGTAATATGCATTGTATCATTGAAAATACCTAATAATATAACGTAATATACAGTGTATTATTGAAAATACCTTACAATATAGCGTAATATGCAGTGTATCATAGAAAATAAAATGTAATATAACGTAATATATAGTGTATCATTGAAAATACCTTATAATATAACGTAATATGCAGTGTATCATTGAAAATACCTTATAATATAACGTAATATGCACTGTATCATTGAAAATACCTTCTAATATATCGTAGTTTATCATTGAAAATACCTTATAATATAACGTAATATGCAGTGTATCATTGAAAATACCTTATAATATAACGTAATATGCAGTGTATCATAGAAAATACCATGTAATATAACGTAATATACAGTGTATCATTGAAAATACCTTATAATATAACGTAATATGCATTGTATCATTGAAAATACCTTATAATATAACGTAATATACAGTGTATCATTGAAAATACCTTACAATATAGCGTAACATGCAGTGTATCATTGAAAATACCTTATAATATAGCGTAATATCCAGTGTATCATTGAAAATACCTTATAATATAACGTAATATGCAGTGTATCATTGACAATACCTTATAATATAACGTAATATGCAGTGTATCATTGAAAATACCTTATAATATAACGTAATATGCAGTGTATCATTGAAAATACCTTATAATATATCGTAATATGCAGTGTATCATTGAAAATACCTTATAATATAACGTAATATGCAGTGTATCATTGAAAATACCTTATAATATAACGTAATATGCAGTGTATCATTGAAAATACCTTATAATATAACGTAATATGCAGTGTATCAATGAAAATACCTTATAATATAACGTAATATGCAGTGTATCATTGAAAATACCTTATAATATAACGTAATATGCAGTGTATCATAGAAAATACCATGTAATATAACGTAATATACAGTGTATCATTGAAAATACCTTATAATATAACGTAATATGCATTGTATCATTGAAAATACCTTATAATATAACGTAATATGCAGTGTATCATTGAAAATACCTTATAATATAACGTAATATGCAGTGTATCAATGAAAATACCTTATAATATAGCGTAATATGCAGTGTATCATAGAAAATAAAATGTAATATAACGTAATATATAGTGTATCATTGAAAATACCTTATAATATAACGTAATATGCAGTGTATCATTGAAAATACCTTATAATATAACGTAATATGCACTGTATCATTGAAAATACCTTCTAATATATCGTAGTTTATCATTGAAAATACCTTATAATATAACGTAATATGCAGTGTATCATTGAAAATACCTTATAATATAACGTAATATGCAGTGTATCATAGAAAATACCATGTAATATAACGTAATATACAGTGTATCATTGAAAATACCTTATAATATAACGTAATATGCATTGTATCATTGAAAATACCTTATAATATAACGTAATATACAGTGTATCATTGAAAATACCTTACAATATAGCGTAACATGCAGTGTATCATTGAAAATACCTTATAATATAGCGTAATATCCAGTGTATCATTGAAAATACCTTATAATATAACGTAATATGCAGTGTATCATTGACAATACCTTATAATATAACGTAATATGCAGTGTATCATTGAAAATACCTTATAATATAACGTAATATGCAGTGTATCATTGAAAATACCTTATAATATATCGTAATATGCAGTGTATCATTGAAAATACCTTATAATATAACGTAATATGCAGTGTATCATTGAAAATACCTTATAATATAACGTAATATGCAGTGTATCATTGAAAATACCTTATAATATAACGTAATATGCAGTGTATCAATGAAAATACCTTATAATATAACGTAATATGCAGTGTATCATTGAAAATACCTTATAATATAACGTAATATGCAGTGTATCATAGAAAATACCATGTAATATAACGTAATATACAGTGTATCATTGAAAATACCTTATAATATAACGTAATATGCATTGTATCATTGAAAATACCTTATAATATAACGTAATATGCAGTGTATCATTGAAAATACCTTATAATATAACGTAATATGCAGTGTATCAATGAAAATACCTTATAATATAACGTAATATGCAGTGTATCATTGAAAATACCTTATAATATAACGTAATATGCAGTGTATCATAGAAAATACCATGTAATATAACGTAATATACAGTGTATCATTGAAAATACCTTATAATATAACGTAATATGCATTGTATCATTGAAAATACCTTATAATATAACGTAATATACAGTGTATCATTGAAAATACCTTACAATATAGCGTAACATGCAGTGTATCATTGAAAATACCTTATAATATAGCTTAATATCCAGTGTATCATTGAAAATACCTTATAATATAACGTAATATGCAGTGTATCATTGAAAATACCATGTAATATAACGTAATATACAGTGTGTCATTGAAAATACCTTATAATATAACGTAATATGCACTGTATCATTGAAAATACCTTCTAATATATCGTAGTTTATCATTGAAAATACCTTATAATATAACGTAATATGCAGTGTATCATTGAAAATACCTTATAATATAACGTAATATCCAGTGTATCATTGAAAATACCTTATAATATAACGTAATATGCAGTGTATCATAGAAAATAAAATGTAATATAACGTAATATATAGTGTGTCATTGAAAATACCTTATAATATAACGTAATATGCAGTGTATCATTGAAAATACCTTATAATATAACGTAACATGCAGTGTATCATTGAAAATACCTTATAATATAACGTAATATGCAGTGTATCATTGAAAATACCTTATAATATAGCGTATTAGGCAGTATATCATTGAAAATACCTTATAATATAGCGTAATATCCAGTGTATCATTGAAAATACCTTATAATATAACGTAATATGCAGTGTATCATTGAAAATACCTTATAATATATCGTAATATGCAGTGTATCATTGAAAATACCTTATAATATAACGTAATATGCAGTGTATCATTGAAAATACCTTATAATATAACGTAATATGCAGTGTATCATAGAAAAATACCATGTAATATAACGTAATATACAGTGTATCATTGAAAATACCTTATAATATAACGTAATATGCATTGTATCATTGAAAATACCTTATAATATAACGTAATATACAGTGTATCATAGAAAATACCTTACAATATAGCGTAACATGCAGTGTATCATTGAAAATACCTTATAATATAGCGTAATATCCAGTGTATCATTGAAAATACCTTATAATATAACGTAATATGCAGTGTATCATTGAAAATACCATGTAATATAACGTAATATACAGTGTGTCATTGAAAATACCTTATAATATAACGTAATATGCACTGTATCATTGAAAATACCTTCCAATATATCGAAGTTTATCATTGAAAATACCTTATAATATAACGTAATATGCAGTGTATCATTGAAATACCTTATAATATAACGTAATATGCAGTGTATCATTGAAAATACCTTATAATATAACGTAATATGCAGTGTATCATAGAAAATAAAATGTAATATAACGTAATATATAGTGTATCATTGAAAATACCTTATAATATAACGTAATATGCAGTGTATCACTGAAAATACCTTATAATATAACGTAACATGCAGTGTATCATTGAAAATACCTTATAATATAACGTACTATACAGTGTATCATTGAAAATACCTTACAATATAGCGTAACATGCAGTGTATCATTGAAAATACCTTATAATATAGCGTAATATCCAGTGTATCATTGAAAATACCCTAAATTATAACGTAATATGCAGTGTATCATTGAAAATACCATGTAATATAACGTAATATACAGTGTGTCATTGAAAATACCTTATAATATAATGTAATATGCAGTGTATCATTGAAAATACCTTCTAATATATCGTAGTTTATCATTGAAAATACCTTATAATATAACGTAATATGCAGTGTATCATTGAAAATACCTTATAATATAACGTAATATACAGTGTATCAATGAAAATACCTTATAATATAACGTAATATGCAGTGTATCATTGATAATACCTTATAATATAACGTAACATGCAGTGTATCATTGAAAATACCTTATAATATAACGTAATATACAGTGTATCATTGAAAATACCTTACAATATAGCGTAACATGCAGTGTATCATTGAAAATACCTTATAATATAGCGTAATATCCAGTGTATCATTGAAAATACCTTATAATATAACGTAATATGCAGTGTATCATTGAAAATACCTTATAATATATCGTAATATGCAGTGTATCATTGAAAATACCTTATAATATAACGTAATATGCAGTGTATCATTGAAAATACCTTATAATATAACGTAATATGCAGTGTATCATAGAAAATACCATGTAATATAACGTAATATACAGTGTATCATTGAAAATACCTTATAATATAACGTAATATGCATTGTATCATTGAAAATACCTAATAATATAACGTAATATACAGTGTATTATTGAAAATACCTTACAATATAGCGTAATATGCAGTGTATCATAGAAAATAAAATGTAATATAACGTAATATATAGTGTATCATTGAAAATACCTTATAATATAACGTAATATGCAGTGTATCATTGAAAATACCTTATAATATATCGTAATATGCAGTGTATCATTGAAAATACCTTATAATATAACGTAATATGCAGTGTATCATTGAAAATACCATGTAATATAACGTAATATACAGTGTATCATTGAAAATACCTTATAATATAACGTAATATGCATTGTATCATTGAAAATACCATGTAATATAACGTAATATACAGTGTATCATTGAAAATACCTTATAATATAACGTAATATGCATTGTATCATTGAAAATACCTTATAATATAGAGTAATATACAGTGTATCATTGAAAATACCTTACAATATAGCGTAACATGCACTGTATCATTGAAAATACCTTATAATATAGCGTAATATCCAGTGTATCATTGAAAATACCTTATAATATAACGTAATATGCAGTGTATCATTGACAATACCTTATAATATAACGTAATATGCAGTGTATCATTGAAAATACCTTATATTATATCGTAATTTGTAGTTTATCATTGAAGATACCTTATAATATATCCTAATTTGTAGTTTATCATTGAAAATACCTTATAATATAGCGTAATATCCAGTGTATCATTGAAAATACCCTATAATATAACGTAATATGCAGTGTATCATTGAAAATACCATGTAATATAACGTAATATACAGTGTGTCATTGGAAATACCTTATAATATAATGTAATATGCAGTGTATCATTGAAAATACCTTCTAATATATCGTAGTTTATCATTGAAAATACCTTATAATATAACGTAATATGCAGTGTATCATTGAAAATACCTTATAATATAACGTAATATACAGTGTATCAATGAAAATACCTTATAATATAACGTAATATGCAGTGTATCATTGATAATACCTTATAATATAACGTAACATGCAGTGTATCATTGAAAATACCTTATAATATAACGTAATATACAGTGTATCATTGAAAATACCTTACAATATAGCGTAACATGCAGTGTATCATTGAAAATACCTTATAATATAGCGTAATATCCAGAGTATCATTGAAAATACCTTATAATATAACGTAATATGCAGTGTATCATTGAAAATACCTTATAATATATCGTAATATGCAGTGTATCATTGAAAATACCTTATAATATAACGTAATATGCAGTGTATCATTGAAAATACCTTATAATATAACGTAATATGCAGTGTATCATAGAAAATACCATGTAATATAACGTAATATACAGTGTATCATTGAAAATACCTTATAATATAACGTAATATGCATTGTATCATTGAAAATACCTAATAATATAACGTAATATACAGTGTATTATTGAAAATACCTTACAATATAGCGTAATATGCAGTGTATCATAGAAAATAAAATGTAATATAACGTAATATATAGTGTATCATTGAAAATACCTTATAATATATCGTAATATGCAGTGTATCATTGAAAATACCTTATAATATAACGTAATATGCAGTGTATCATTGAAAATACCTTATAATATAACGTAATATGCAGTGTATCATAGAAAATACCATGTAATATAACGTAATATACAGTGTATCATTGAAAATACCTTATAATATATCGTAATATGCAGTGTATCATTGAAAATACCTTATAATATAACGTAATATGCAGTGTATCATTGAAAATACCATGTAATATAACGTAATATACAGTGTATCATTGAAAATACCTTATAATATAACGTAATATGCATTGTATCATTGAAAATACCATGTAATATAACGTAATATACAGTGTATCATTGAAAATACCTTATAATATAACGTAATATGCATTGTATCATTGAAAATACCTTATAATATAGAGTAATATACAGTGTATCATTGAAAATACCTTACAATATAGCGTAACATGCACTGTATCATTGAAAATACCTTATAATATAGCGTAATATCCAGTGTATCATTGAAAATACCTTATAATATAACGTAATATGCAGTGTATCATTGACAATACCTTATAATATAACGTAATATGCAGTGTATCATTGAAAATACCTTATAATATAACGTAATATGCACTGTATCATTGAAAATACCTTCTAATATATCGTAGTTTATCATTGAAAATACCTTATAATATAACGTAATATGCAGTGTATCATTGAAAATACCTTATAATATAACGTAATATGCAGTGTATCATAGAAAATACCATGTAATATAACGTAATATACAGTGTATCATTGAAAATACCTTATAATATAACGTAATATGCATTGTATCATTGAAAATACCTTATAATATAACGTAATATACAGTGTATCATTGAAAATACCTTACAATATAGCGTAACATGCAGTGTATCATTGAAAATACCTTATAATATAGCGTAATGTCCAGTGTATCATTGAAAATACCTTATAATATAACGTAATATGCAGTGTATCATTGACAATACCTTATAATATAACGTAATATGCAGTGTATCATTGAAAATACCTTATAATATAACGTAATATGCAGTGTATCATTGAAAATACCTTATAATATATCGTAATATGCAGTGTATCATTGAAAATACCTTATAATATAACGTAATATGCAGTGTATCATTGAAAATACCTTATAATATAACGTAATATGCAGTGTATCATTGAAAATACCTTATAATATAACGTAATATGCAGTGTATCAATGAAAATACCTTATAATATAACGTAATATGCAGTGTATCATTGAAAATACCTTATAATATAACGTAATATGCAGTGTATCATAGAAAATACCATGTAATATAACGTAATATACAGTGTATCATTGAAAATACCTTATAATATAACGTAATATGCATTGTATCATTGAAAATACCTTATAATATAACGTAATATGCAGTGTATCATTGAAAATACCTTATAATATAACGTAATATGCAGTGTATCAATGAAAATACCTTATAATATAACGTAATATGCAGTGTATCATTGAAAATACCTTATAATATAACGTAATATGCAGTGTATCATAGAAAATACCATGTAATATAACGTAATATACAGTGTATCATTGAAAATACCTTATAATATAACGTAATATGCATTGTATCATTCAAAATACCTTATAATATAACGTAATATACAGTGTATCATTGAAAATACCTTACAATATAGCGTAACATGCAGTGTATCATTGAAAATACCTTATAATATAGCTTAATATCCAGTGTATCATTGAAAATACCTTATAATATAACGTAATATGCAGTGTATCATTGAAAATACCATGTAATATAACGTAATATACAGTGTGTCATTGAAAATACCTTATAATATAACGTAATATGCACTGTATCATTGAAAATACCTTCTAATATATCGTAGTTTATCATTGAAAATACCTTATAATATAACGTAATATGCAGTGTATCATTGAAAATACCTTATAATATAACGTAATATCCAGAGTATCATTGAAAATACCTTATAATATAACGTAATATGCAGTGTATCATAGAAAATAAAATGTAATATAACGTAATATATAGTGTGTCATTGAAAATACCTTATAATATAACGTAATATGCAGTGTATCATTGAAAATACCTTATAATATAACGTAACATGCAGTGTATCATTGAAAATACCTTATAATATAACGTAATATGCAGTGTATCATTGAAAATACCTTATAATATAGCGTATTATGCAGTATATCATTGAAAATGCCTTATAATATAGCGTAATATGCAGTGTATCATTGAAAATACCTTATAATATAACGTAATATGCAGTGTATCATTGAAAATACCTTATAATATAACGTAATATGCAGTGTATCATTGAAAATACCATGTAATATAACGTAATATACAGTGTGTCATTGAAAACACCTTATAATATAACGTAATATGCATTGTATCATTGAAAATACCTTATAATATAACGTAATATACAGTGTATCATTGAAAATACCTTACAATATAGCGTAACATGCAGTGTATCATTGAAAATACCTTATAATATAGCGTAATATCTAGTGTATCATTGAAAATACCTTATAATATAACGTAATATGCAGTGTATCATTGAAAATACCATGTAATATAACGTAATATACAGTGTGTCATTGAAAATACCTTATAATATAACGTAATATGCACTGTATCATTGAAAATACCTTCTAATATATCGTAGTTTATCATTGAAAATACCTTATAATATAACGTAATATGCAGTGTATCATTGAAAATACCTTATAATATAACGTAATATCCAGTGTATCATTGAAAATACCTTATAATATAACGTAATATGCAGTGTATCATTGAAAATACCTTATAATATAACGTAATATGCAGTGTATCATTGAAAATACCTTATAATATAACGTAATATGCAGTGTATCAATGAAAATACCTTATAATATAACGTAATATGCAGTGTATCATTGAAAATACCTTATAATATAACGTAATATGCAGTGTATCAATGGAAATACCTTATAATATAACGTAATATGCAGTGTATCATTGAAAATACCTTATAATATAACGTAATATGCAGTGTATCATTGAAAATACCTTATAATATATCGTAATATGCAGTGTATCATTGAAAATACCTTATAATATAACGTAATATGCAGTGTATCATTGAAAATACCTTATAATATAACGTAATATGCAGTGTATCATAGAAAATACCATGTAATATAACGTAATATACAGTGTATCATTGAAAATACCTTATAATATAACGTAATATGCATTGTATCATTGAAAATACCTTATAATATAACGTAATATACAGTGTATCATTGAAAATACCTTACAATATAGCGTAACATGCAGTGTATCATTGAAAATACCTTATAATATAGCGTAATATCCAGTGTATCATTGAAAATACCTTATAATATAACGTAATATGCAGTGTATCATTGAAAATACCATGTAATATAACGTAATATACAGTGTGTCATTGAAAATACCTTATAATATAACGTAATATGCACTGTATCATTGAAAATACCTTCTAATATATCGTAGTTTATCATTGAAAATACCTTATAATATAACGTAATATGCAGTGTATCATTGAAAATACCTTATAATATAACGTAATATGCAGTGTATCATTGAAAATACCTTATAATATAACGTAATATGCAGTGTATCATTGAAAATACCTTATAATATAACGTAATATGCAGTGTATCATAGAAAATAAAATGTAATATAACGTAATATATAGTGTATCATTGAAAATACCTTATAATATAACGTAATATGCAGTGTATCATTGAAAATACCTTATAATATAACGTAACATGCAGTGTATCATTGAAAATACCTTATAATATAACGTAATATGCAGTGTATCATAGAAAATACCATGTAATATAACGTAATATGCAGTGTATCATTGAAAATACCTTATAATATAGCGTAATATGCAGTGTATCATTGAAAATACCTTATAATATAACGTAATATGCAGTGTATCAATGAAAATACCTTATAATATAACGTAATATGCAGTGTATCATTGAAAACACCTTATAATATAACGTAATATGCAGTGTATCATTGAAAATACCTTATAATATTACGTAATATGCAGTGTATCATTGAAAATACCATGTAATATAACGTAATATACAGTGTGTCATTGAAAATACCTTATAATATAACGTAATATGCACTGTATCATTGAAAATACCTTCTAATATATCGTAGTTTATCATTGAAAATACCTTATAATATAGCGTAATATGCAGTGTATCATTGAAAATACCTTATAATATAACGTAATATGCAGTGTATCAATGAAAATACCTTATAATATAACGTAATATGCAGTGTATCATTGAAAATACCTTATAATATAACGTAATATGCAGTGTATCATTGAAAATACCTTATAATATAACGTAATATGCAGTGTATCATTGAAAATACCTTATAATATAACGTAATATGCAGTGTATCAATGAAAATACCTTATAATATAACGTAATATGCAGTGTATCATTGAAAATACCTTATAATATAACGTAATATGCAGTGTATCATAGAAAATACCATGTAATCTAACGTAATATACAGTGTATCATTGAAAATACCTTATAATATAACGTAATATGCATTGTATCATTGAAAATACCTTATAATATAACGTAATATACAGTGTATCATTGAAAATACCTTACAATATAGCGTAACATGCAGTGTATCATTGAAAATACCTTATAATATAGCGTAATATCCAGTGTATCATTGAAAATACCTTATAATATAACGTAATATGCAGTGTATCATTGAAAATACCATGTAATATAACGTAATATACAGTGTGTCATTGAAAATACCTTATAATATAACGTAATATGCACTGTATCATTGAAAATACCTTCTAATATATCGTAGTTTATCATTGAAAATACCTTATAATATAACGTAATATGCAGTGTATCATTGAAAATACCTTAAAATATAACGTAATATGCAGTGTATCATTAAAAATACCTTATAATATAACGTAATATGCAGTGTATCATAGAAAATAAAATGTAATATAACGTAATATATAGTGTATCATTGAAAATACCTTATAATATAGCGTATTATGCAGTATATCATTGAAAATACCTTATAATATAACGTAATATGCAGTGTATCATTGAAAATACCTTATAATATAGCGTATTATGCAGTATATCATTGAAAATACGTTATAATATAGCGTAATATGCAGTGTATCATTGAAAATACCTTATAATATAACGTAATATGCAGTGTATCATTGAAAACACCTTATAATATAACGTAATATGCAGTGTATCATTGAAAATACCTTATAATATAACGTAATATGCAGTGTATCATAGAAAATACCATGTAATATAACGTAATATGCAGTGTATCATTGAAAATACCTTATAATATAGCGTAATATGCAGTGTATCATTGAAAATACCTTATAATATAACGTAATATGCAGTGTATCAATGAAAATACCTTATAATATAACGTAATATGCAGTGTATCATTGAAAATACCTTATAATATAACGCAATATGCAGTGTATCATAGAAAATACCATGTAATATAACGTAATATACAGTGTATCATTGAAAATACCTTATAATATAACGTAATATGCAGTGTATCATTGAAAATACCTTCTAATATATCGTAGTTTATCATTGAAAATACCTTATAATATAACGAAATATGCAGTGTGTCATTGAAAAGACCTTATAATATAACGTAATATGCAGTGTATCATTGAAAATACCTTATAATATATCGTAGTTTATCATTGAAAGTACCTTATAATATAACGTAATATACAGTGTATCATTGAAAATACCTTATAATATAACGAAATATGCAGTGTATCACTGAAAATACCTTCTAATATATCGTAGTTTATCATTGAAAATACCATATAATATAACGTAATATGCAGTGTATCATTGAAAATACCTTATAATAAAACGTAATATGCAGTGTATCATTGAAAATACCTTATAATATAACGTAATATGCAGTGTATCATTGAAAATACCATATAATGTAACGTAATATGCAGTGTATCATTGGAAATAACTTATAATATGACGTAACAAGCAGTGTATCATTGAAAATACCTTCTAATATATCGTAATATGTAGTTTATCATTGAAAATACCTTATAATATAACGCAATATACAGTGTATCATTGGCAATACCATATAATATCACGTAATATGCAGTGTATCATTGAAAATACCTTATACGACAACGTAATATGCAGTGTATCATTGAAAATAACTTATAATATAACGAAATATGCAGTGTGTCATTGAAAAGACCTTATAATATAACGTAATATGCAGTGTATCATTGAAAATACCTTATAATATATCGTAGTTTATCATTGAAAGTACCTTATAATATAACGTAATATACAGTGTATCATTGAAAATACCTTATAATATAACGAAATATGCAGTGTATCACTGAAAATACCTTCTAATATATCGTAGTTTATCATTGAAAATACCATATAATATAACGTAATATGCAGTGTATCATTGAAAATACCTTATAATATAACGTAATATGCAGTGTATCATTGAAAATACCTGATAATATATCGTAGTTTATCATTGAAAATACCTTATAATATAACGTAATATGCAGTGTATCAATGAAAATACCTTATAATATAACGTAATATGCAGTGTATCATTGAAAATACCTTATAATATAACGTAATATGCAGTGTATCATAGAAAATACCATGTAATATAACGTAATATACAGTGTATCATTGAAAATACCTTATAATATAACGTAATATGCATTGTATCATTGAAAATACCTTATAATATAACGTAATATGCAGTGTATCATTGAAAATACCTTATAATATAACGTAATATGCAGTGTATCAATGAAAATACCTTATAATATAACGTAATATGCAGTGTATCATTGAAAATACCTTATAATATAACGTAATATGCAGTGTATCATAGAAAATACCATGTAATATAACGTAATATACAGTGTATCATTGAAAATACCTTATAATATAACGTAATATGCATTGTATCATTGAAAGTACCTTATAATATAACGTAATATACAGTGTATCATTGAAAATACCTTATAATATAACGAAATATGCAGTGTATCACTGAAAATACCTTCTAATATATCGTAGTTTATCATTGAAAATACCATATAATATAACGTAATATGCAGTGTATCATTGAAAATACCTTATAATATAACGTAATATGCAGTGTATCATTGAAAATACCTGATAATATATCGTAGTTTATCATTGAAAATACCTTATAATATAACGTAATATGCAGTGTATCAATGAAAATACCTTATAATATAACGTAATATGCAGTGTATCATTGAAAATACCTTATAATATAACGTAATATGCAGTGTATCATAGAAAATACCATGTAATATAACGTAATATACAGTGTATCATTGAAAATACCTTATAATATAACGTAATATGCATTGTATCATTGAAAATACCTTATAATATAACGTAATATGCAGTGTATCATTGAAAATACCTTATAATATAACGTAATATGCAGTGTATCAATGAAAATACCTTATAATATAACGTAATATGCAGTGTATCATTGAAAATACCTTATAATATAACGTAATATGCAGTGTATCATAGAAAATACCATGTAATATAACGTAATATACAGTGTATCATTGAAAATACCTTATAATATAACGTAATATGCATTGTATCATTGAAAATACCTTATAATATAACGTAATATACAGTGTATCATTGAAAATACCTTACAATATAGCGTAACATGCAGTGTATCATTGAAAATACCTTATAATATAGCTTAATATCCAGTGTATCATTGAAAATACCTTATAATATAACGTAATATGCAGTGTATCATTGAAAATACCATGTAATATAACGTAATATACAGTGTGTCATTGAAAATACCTTATAATATAACGTAATATGCACTGTATCATTGAAAATACCTTCTAATATATCGTAGTTTATCATTGAAAATACCTTATAATATAACGTAATATGCAGTGTATCATTGAAAATACCTTATAATATAACGTAATATCCAGAGTATCATTGAAAATACCTTATAATATAACGTAATATGCAGTGTATCATAGAAAATAAAATGTAATATAACGTAATATATAGTGTGTCATTGAAAATACCTTATAATATAACGTAATATGCAGTGTATCATTGAAAATACCTTATAATATAACGTAACATGCAGTGTATCATTGAAAATACCTTATAATATAACGTAATATGCAGTGTATCATTGAAAATACCTTATAATATAGCGTATTATGCAGTATATCATTGAAAATGCCTTATAATATAGCGTAATATGCAGTGTATCATTGAAAATACCTTATAATATAACGTAATATGCAGTGTATCATTGAAAATACCTTATAATATAACGTAATATGCAGTGTATCATTGAAAATACCATGTAATATAACGTAATATACAGTGTGTCATTGAAAACACCTTATAATATAACGTAATATGCATTGTATCATTGAAAATACCTTATAATATAACGTAATATACAGTGTATCATTGAAAATACCTTACAATATAGCGTAACATGCAGTGTATCATTGAAAATACCTTATAATATAGCGTAATATCTAGTGTATCATTGAAAATACCTTATAATATAACGTAATATGCAGTGTATCATTGAAAATACCATGTAATATAACGTAATATACAGTGTGTCATTGAAAATACCTTATAATATAACGTAATATGCACTGTATCATTGAAAATACCTTCTAATATATCGTAGTTTATCATTGAAAATACCTTATAATATAACGTAATATGCAGTGTATCATTGAAAATACCTTATAATATAACGTAATATCCAGTGTATCATTGAAAATACCTTATAATATAACGTAATATGCAGTGTATCATAGAAAATAAAATGTAATATAACGTAATATACAGTGTGTCATTGAAAATACCTTATAATATAACGTAATATGCACTGTATCATTGAAAATACCTTCTAATATATCGTAGTTTATCATTGAAAATACCTTATAATATAGCGTAATATGCAGTGTATCATTGAAAATACCTTATAATATAACGTAATATGCAGTGTATCAATGAAAATACCTTATAATATAACGTAATATGCAGTGTATCATTGAAAATACCTTATAATATAACGTAATATGCAGTGTATCATTGAAAATACCTTATAATATATCGTAATATGCAGTGTATCATTGAAAATACCTTATAATATATCGTAATATGCAGTGTATCATTGAAAATACCTTATAATATAACGTAATATGCAGTGTATCATTGAAAATACCTTATAATATATCGTAATATGCAGTGTATCATTGAAAATACCTTATAATATAACGTAATATGCAGTGTATCATTGAAAATACCTTATAATATAACGTAATATGCAGTGTATCATAGAAAATACCATGTAATATAACGTAATATACAGTGTATCATTGAAAATACCTTATAATATAACGTAATATGCATTGTATCATTGAAAATACCTTATAATATAACGTAATATACAGTGTATCATTGAAAATACCTTACAATATAGCGTAATATGCAGTGTATCATTGAAAATACCTTATAATATAGCGTAATATCCAGTGTATCATTGAAAATACCTTATAATATAACGTAATATGCAGTGTATCATTGAAAATACCATGTAATATAACGTAATATACAGTGTGTCATTGAAAATACCTTATAATATAACGTAATATGCACTGTATCATTGAAAATACCTTCTAATATATCGTAGTTTATCATTGAAAATACCTTATAATATAACGTAATATGCAGTGTATCATTGAAAATACCTTATAATATAACGTAATATGCAGTGTATCATTGAAAATACCTTATAATATAACGTAATATGCAGTGTATCATTGAAAATACCTTATAATATAACGTAATATGCAGTGTATCATAGAAAATAAAATGTAATATAACGTAATATATAGTGTATCATTGAAAATACCTTATAATATAACGTAATATGCAGTGTATCATTGAAAATACCTTATAATATAACGTAACATGCAGTGTATCATTGAAAATACCTTATAATATAACGTAATATGCAGTGTATCATAGAAAATACCATGTAATATAACGTAATATGCAGTGTATCATTGAAAATACCTTATAATATAGCGTAATATGCAGTGTATCATTGAAAATACCTTATAATATAACGTAATATGCAGTGTATCAATGAAAATACCTTATAATATAACGTAATATGCAGTGTATCATTGAAAACACCTTATAATATAACGTAATATGCAGTGTATCATTGAAAATACCTTATAATATTACGTAATATGCAGTGTATCATTGAAAATACCATGTAATATAACGTAATATACAGTGTGTCATTGAAAATACCTTATAATATAACGTAATATGCACTGTATCATTGAAAATACCTTCTAATATATCGTAGTTTATCATTGAAAATACCTTATAATATAGCGTAATATGCAGTGTATCATTGAAAATACCTTATAATATAACGTAATATGCAGTGTATCAATGAAAATACCTTATAATATAACGTAATATGCAGTGTATCATTGAAAATACCTTATAATATAACGTAATATGCAGTGTATCATTGAAAATACCTTATAATATAACGTAATATGCAGTGTATCATTGAAAATACCTTATAATATAACGTAATATGCAGTGTATCAATGAAAATACCTTATAATATAACGTAATATGCAGTGTATCATTGAAAATACCTTATAATATAACGTAATATGCAGTGTATCATAGAAAATACCATGTAATATAACGTAATATACAGTGTATCATTGAAAATACCTTATAATATAACGTAATATGCATTGTATCATTGAAAATACCTTATAATATAACGTAATATACAGTGTATCATTGAAAATACCTTACAATATAGCGTAACATGCAGTGTATCATTGAAAATACCTTATAATATAGCGTAATATCCAGTGTATCATTGAAAATACCTTATAATATAACGTAATATGCAGTGTATCATTGAAAATACCATGTAATATAACGTAATATACAGTGTGTCATTGAAAATACCTTATAATATAACGTAATATGCACTGTATCATTGAAAATACCTTCTAATATATCGTAGTTTATCATTGAAAATACCTTATAATATAACGTAATATGCAGTGTATCATTGAAAATACCTTATAATATAACGTAATATGCAGTGTATCATTAAAAATACCTTATAATATAACGTAATATGCAGTGTATCATAGAAAATAAAATGTAATATAACGTAATATATAGTGTATCATTGAAAATACCTTATAATATAGCGTATTATGCAGTATATCATTGAAAATACCTTATAATATAACGTAATATGCAGTGTATCATTGAAAATACCTTATAATATAGCGTATTATGCA
Organism: Lasioglossum lativentre; assembly: GCA_916610255.1. Classification (NCBI taxonomy): domain Eukaryota; kingdom Metazoa; phylum Arthropoda; class Insecta; order Hymenoptera; family Halictidae; genus Lasioglossum; species Lasioglossum lativentre. The sequence goes on along the minus strand of CAKAJI010000715.1, from coordinate 845,526 downwards.
GTATATCATTGAAAATACCTTATAATATAGCGTAATATGCAGTGTATCATTGAAAATACCTTATAATATAACGTAATATGCAGTGTATCATTGAAAACACCTTATAATATAACGTAATATGCAGTGTATCATTGAAAATACCTTATAATATAACGTAATATGCAGTGTATCATTGAAAATACCTTATAATGTAACGTAATATGCAGTGTATCATTGGAAATAACTTATAATATGACGTAACATGCAGTGTATCATTGAAAATACTTTCTAATATATCGTAATATGTAGTTTATCATTGAAAATACCTTATAATATAACGCAATATACAGTGTATCATTGGCAATACCATATAATATCACGTAATATGCAGTGTATCATTGAAAATACCTTATACGACAACGTAATATGCAGTGTATCATTGAAAAACCTTATAATCTAACGTAATATGCAGTGTATCATTGGAAATAACTTGTAATATGACGTAATATGCAGTGTATCATTGAAAATACCATATGATATAACGTAATATGCAGTGTATCATTGAAAATACCTTATAATATAACGAAATATGCAGTGTGTCATTGAAAAGACCTTATAATATAACGTAATATGCAGTGTATCATTGAAAATACCTTATAATATATCGTAGTTTATCATTGAAAGTACCTTATAATATAACGTAATATACAGTGTATCATTGAAAATACCTTATAATATAACGAAATATGCAGTGTATCACTGAAAATACCTTCTAATATATCGTAGTTTATCATTGAAAATGCCATATAATATAACGTAATATGCAGTGTATCATTGAAAATACCTTATAATATAACGTAATATGCAGTGTATCATTGAAAATACCTGATATTATATCGTAGTTTATCATTGAAAATACCTTATAATGTAACGTAATATGCAGTGTATCATTGGAAATACCTTATACTACAACGTAATATACAGTATATCATTGAAAATACCTTATAATATATCGTAATATGTAGTTTATCATTGTAAATACCTTATAACATAACGTAATATGCAGCGTATCATTGAAAATACCTTATAATGTAACGTAATATGCAGTGTATCATTGGAAATAACTTATAATATGACGTAATATGCAGTGTATCATTGAAAATACCTTCTAATATAACGTAATATGCAGTGTATCATTGAAAATACCTTATAATATATCGTAATTTGTAGTGTATCATTGAAAATACCATATAATATATCGTAGTTTATCATTGAAAATTCCTTCTAATATAACGTAGTATGCAGTGTATCATTGAAAATACCTTATAATATATCGTAGTTTATCATTGAAAATTCATTATAATATAACGTAATATGCAGTGTATCTTTGAAAATACCATATAATATAACGTAATATGCAGTGTATCATTGAAAATACCTTATAATATAACGTAATATGCAGTGTATCATTGAAAATACCTTATAATAAAACGTAATATGCAGTGTATCATTGAAAATGCCTTATAATATGACGTAATATGCAGTGTATCATTGAAAATACCTTCTAATATATCGTATTTTATTAATGAGAATTCCTTATAATATAACGTAATATGCAGTGTATCATTGAGAATACCTTATAATATAACGTAATATGCAGTGTATCATTGAAAATACCTTATAATATATCGTAATTTGTAGTGTATCATTGAAGATACCTTATAATATATCGTAATTTGTAGTTTATCATTGAAAATACCTTATAATATATCGTAATTTGTAGTGTATCATTGAAAATACCTTATAATATAACGTAATATGCAGTGTATCATTGAAAATACCTTATAATAAAACGTAATATGCAGTGTATCATTGAAAATGCCTTATAATATAACGAAATATGCAGTGTATCATTGAAAATACATTATAATATATCGTAGTTTATCATTGAAAATACCTTATAATATAACGTAATTTGCATTGTATCATTGGAAATAACTTATAATATGACGTAATAAGTAGTGTATCATTGAAAATACCTTATATTATATCGTAGTTTATCATTGAAAATTCCTTATAATATAACGTAATATGCAGTATTTCATTGCAAATAACCTTATAATATAACGTAATATGCAGTGTATCATTGCAAATAACCTTATAATATAACGTAATATGCAGTGTATCATTGAAAATTCCTTATAATATGACGTAATATGCACTGTATCATTGAAAATACCTTCTAATATATCGTATTTTATTAATGAGAATTCCTTATAATATAACGTAATATGCAGTGTATCATTGAGAATACCTTATAATATAACGTAATATGCAGTGTATCATTGAAAATACCTGATAATATATCGTAATTTGTAGTGTATCATTGAAGATACCTTGTAATATATCGTAATTTGTAGTTTATCATTGAAAATACCTTATAATATATCGTAATTTGTAGTGTATCATTGAAAATACCTTATAATATAACGTAATATGCAGTGTATCATTGAAAATACCTTATATTATATCGTAGTTTATCATTGAAAATTCCTTATAATATAACATAATATGCAGTGTTTCATTGCAAATAACCTTATAATATAAAGTAATATGCAGTGTATCATTGAAAATTCCTTATAATATAACGTAATATGCAGTCTATCATTAAAAATACCTTTTAATATAACGTAACATACAGTGTTTCATTGCAAATAACGTTATAATATAACGTAATATGCAGTGTATCATTGAAAATACCCTATAATATATCGTAATATGTAGTTTATCATTGGAAATACCTTATAATATAACGTAATATGCAGTGTATCGTTGGCAGTATTATCTAATATGACGTAATATGCAGTGTATCATTGAAAATACCTTATACTACAACGTAATATACAGTATATCATTGAAAATACCTTATAATGTATCGTAATATGTAGTTTATCATTGTAAATACCTTATAATATATCGTAATTTGTAGTTTATCATTGAAAATACCTTATAATATATCGTAATTTGTAGTGTATCATTGAAAATACCTTATAATATAACGTAATATGCAGTGTATCATTGAAAATACCTTATAATAAAACGTAATATGCAGTGTATCATTGAAAATGCCTTATAATATGACGTAATATGCAGTGTATCATTGAAAATACCTTCTAATATATCGTATTTTATTACTGAGAATTCCTTATAATATAACGTAATATGCAGTGTATCATTGAGAATACCTTATAATATAACGTAATATGCAGTGTATCATTGAAAATACCTTATAATATAACGTAATATGCAGTGTATCATTGAAAATACCTTATAATATATCGTAGTTTATCATTGAAAATACCTTATAATATAACGTAATTTGCATTGTATCATTGGAAATAACTTATAATATGACGTAATATGTAGTGTATCATTGAAAATACCTTATATTATATCGTAGTTTATCATTGAAAATTCCTTATAATATAACGTAATATGCAGTGTTTCATTGCAAATAACCTTATAATATAAAGTAATATGCAGTGTATCATTGAAAATTCCATATAATATAACGTAATATGCAGTGTATCATTGAAAATACCTTTTAATATAACGTAACATACAGTGTTTCATTGCAAATAACCTTATACTACAACGTAATATACAGTATATCATTGAAAATACCTTATAATATATCGTAATATGTAGTTTATCATTGTAAATACCTTATATTATATCGTAGTTTATCATTGAAAATTCCTTATAATATAACGTAATATGCAGTGTTTCATTGCAAATAACCTTATAATATAAAGTAATATGCAGTGTATCATTGAAAATTCCTTATAATATAACGTAATATGCAGTGTATCATTGAAAATACCTTTTAATATAACGTAACATACAGTGTTTCATTGCAAATAACCTTATACTACAACGTAATATACAGTATATCATTGAAAATACCTTATAATATATCGTAATATGTAGTTTATCATTGTAAATACCTTATAACATAACGTAATTTGCAGTGTATCATTGGAAATAACTTATAATATGTCGTAATATGTAGTGTATCATTGGAAATACCTTATATTATATCGTAGTTTATCATTGAAAATTCCTTATAATATAACGTAATATGCAGTGTTTCATTGCAAATAACCTTATAATATAACGTAATATGCAGTGTATCATTGAAAATTCCTTATAATATGACGTAATATGCAGTGTATCATTGAAAATACCTTCTAATATATCGTAGTTTATTAATGAGAATTCCTTATAATATAACGTAATATGCAGTGTATCATTGAGAATACCTTATAATATAACGTAATATGCAGTGTATCATTGAAAATACCTTATAATATATCGTAATTTGTGGTGTATCATTGAAGGTACCTTATAATATATCGTAGTTTATCATTGAAAATTCCTTATAATATAACGTAATATGCAGTGTATCATTGAAAATACCTTATAATATAACGTAATATGCAGTGTATCATTGAAAATACCTTATAATATATCGTAATATGCAGTGTATCATTGAGAATACCTTATAATATAACGTAATATGCAGTGTATCATTGAAAATACCTTATAATATATCGTAATTTGTAGTGTATCATTGAAAATACCTTATAATATAACGTAATATGCAGTGTATCATTGAAAATACCTTATAATAAAACGTAATATGCAGTGTATCATTGAAAATGCCTTATAATATAACGAAATATGCAGTGTATCATTGAAAATACCTTATAATATATCGTATTTTATCATTGAAAATACCTTATAATATAACGTAATTTGCATTGTATCATTGGAAATAACTTATAATATGACGTAATATGTAGTGTATCATTGAAAATACCTTATATTATATCGTAGTTTATCATTGAAAATTCCTTATAATATAACGTAATATGCAGTGTTTCATTGCAAATAACCTTATAATATAAAGTAATATGCAGTGTATCATTGAAAATGCCTTATAATATAACGAAATATGCAGTGTATCATTGAAAATACCTTATAATATATCGTAGTTTATCATTGAAAATTCCTTATAATATAACGTAATTTGCATTGTATCATTGGAAATAACTTATAATATGACGTAATATGTAGTGTATCATTGAAAATACCTTATATTATATCGTAGTTTATCATTGAAAATTCCTTATAATATAACGTAATATGTAGTGTTTCATTGCAAATAACCATATAATATAACGTAATATGCAGTGTATCATTGAAAATTCCTTATAATATGACGTAATATGCAGTGTATCATTGAAAATACCTTCTAATATATCGTAGTTTATTAATGAGAATTCCTTATAATATAACGTAATATGCAGTGTATCATTGAGAATACCTTATAATATAACGTAATATGCAGTGTATCATTGAAAATACCTTATAATATAACGTAATTTGTAGTGTATCATTGAAGGTACCTTATAATATATCGTAATTTGTAGTGTATAATTGAAAATACCTTATAATATAACGAAATATGCAGTGTATCATTGAAAATACCTTATATTATATCGTAGTTTATCATTGAAAATTCCTTATAATATAACGTAATATGCAGTGTATCATTGAAAATACCTTATAATATAACGTAATATGCAGTGTATCATTGAAAATACCTTATAATATATCGTAATATGCAGTGTATCATTGAAAATACCTTATAATATATCGTAGTTTATCATTGAAAACACCTTATAATATAACGTAATTTGCATTGTATCATTGGAAATAACTTATAATATGACGTAATATGTAGTGTATCATTGAAAATACCTTATATTATATCGTAATTTGTAGTTTATCATTGAAGATACCTTATAATATATCGTAATTTGTAGTTTATCATTGAAAATACCTTATATTATATCGTAATTTGTAGTTTATCATTGAAGATACCTTATAATATATCGTAATTTGTAGTTTATCATTGAAAATACCTTATAATATATCGTAATTTGTAGTGTATCATTGAAAATACCTTATAATATAACGTAACATACAGTGTTTCATTGCAAATAACCTTATAATATAACGTAATATGCAGTGTATCATTGAAAATACCTTATAATATATCGTAATATGTAGTTTATCATTGGAAATACCTTATAATATAACGTAATATGCAGTGTATCATTGGCAATACCATCTAATATGACGTAATATGCAGTGTATCATTGAAAATACCTTATACTACAACGTAATATACAGTATATCATTGAAAATACCTTATAATATATCGTAATATGTAGTTTATCATTGTAAATACCTTATAACATAACGTAATTTGCATTGTATCATTGGAAATAACTTATAATATGACGTAATATGTAGTGTATCATTGGAAATACCTTATATTATATCGTAGTTTATCATTGAAAATTCCTTATAATATAACGTAATATGCAGTGTTTCATTGCAAATAACCTTATAATATAACGTAATATGCAGTGTATCATTGAAAATTCCTTATAATATGACGTAATATGCAGTGTATCATTGAAAATACCTTCCAATATATCGTAGTTTATCATTGAGAATTCCTTATAATATAACGTAATTTGCATTGTATCATTGGAAATAACTTATAATATGATGTAATATGTAGTGTATCATTGAAAATACCTTATATTATATCGTAATTTGTAGTTTATCATTGAAGATACCTTATAATATATCGTAATTTGTAGTTTATCATTGAAGATACCTTATAATATATAGTAATTTGTAGTTTATCATTGAAAATACCTTATAATATATCGTAATTTGTAGTGTATCATTGAAAATACCTTATAATATAACGTAACATACAGTGTTTCATTGCAAATAACCTTATAATATAACGTAATATGCAGTGTATCATTGAAAATACCTTATAATATATCGTAATATGTAGTTTATCATTGGAAATACCTTATAATATAACGTAATATGCAGTGTATCATTGGCAATACCATCTAATATGACGTAATATGCAGTGTATCATTGAAAATACCTTATACTACAACGTAATATACAGTATATCATTGAAAATACCTTATAATATATCGTAATATGTAGTTTATCATTGTAAATACCTTATAACATAACGTAATTTGCATTGTATCATTGGAAATAACTTATAATATGACGTAATATGTAGTGTATCATTGGAAATACCTTATATTATATCGTAGTTTATCATTGAAAATTCCTTATAATATAACGTAATATGCAGTGTTTCATTGCAAATAACCTTATAATATAACGTAATATGCAGTGTATCATTGAAAATTCCTTATAATATGACGTAATATGCAGTGTATCATTGAAAATACCTTCTAATATATCGTAGTTTATCATTGAGAATTCCTTATAATATAACGTAATTTGCATTGTATCATTGGAAATAACTTATAATATGATGTAATATGTAGTGTATCATTGAAAATACCTTATATTATATCGTAATTTGTAGTTTATCATTGAAGATACCTTATAATATATCGTAATTTGTAGTTTATCATTGAAAATACCTTATAATATATCGTAATTTGTAGTGTATCATTGAAAATACCTTATAATATAACGTAATATGCAGTGTATCATTGAAAACACCTTATAATAAAACGTAATATGCAGTGTATCATTGAAAATGCCTTATAATATAACGAAATATGCAGTGTATCATTGAAAATACCTTATAATATATCGTAGTTTATCATTAAAAATTCCTTATAATATAACGTAATTTGCATTGTATCATTGGAAATAACTTATAATATGACGTAATATGTAGTGTATCATTGAAAATACCTTATATTATATCGTAATTTGTAGTTTATCATTGAAGATACCTTATAATATATCGTAATTTGTAGTTTATCATTGAAAATACCTTATAATATATCGTAATGTGTAGTGTATCATTGAAAATACCTTATAATATAACGTAATATGCAGTGTATCATTGAAAACACCTTATAATAAAACGTAATATGCAGTGTATCATTGAAAATACCTTCTAATATATCGTAGTTTATTAATGAGAATTCCTTATAATATAACGTAATATGCAGTGTATCATTGAGAATACCTTATAATATAACGTAATATGCAGTGTATCATTGAAAATACCTTATAATATAACGTAATTTGTAGTGTATCATTGAAGGTACCTTATAATATATCGTAATTTGTAGTGTATAATTGAAAATACCTTATAATATAACGAAATATGCAGTGTATCATTGAAAATACCTTATATTATATCGTAGTTTATCATTGAAAATTCCTTATAATATAACGTAATATGCAGTGTATCATTGAAAATACCTTATAATATAACGTAATATGCAGTGTATCATTGAAAATACCTTATAATATATCGTAATATGCAGTGTATCATTGAAAATACCTTATAATATATCGTAGTTTATCATTGAAAACACCTTATAATATAACGTAATTTGCATTGTATCATTGGAAATAACTTATAATATGACGTAATATGTAGTGTATCATTGAAAATACCTTATATTATATCGTAATTTGTAGTTTATCATTGAAGATACCTTATAATATATCGTAATTTGTAGTTTATCATTGAAAATACCTTATATTATATCGTAATTTGTAGTTTATCATTGAAGATACCTTATAATATATCGTAATTTGTAGTTTATCATTGAAAATACCTTATAATATATCGTAATTTGTAGTGTATCATTGAAAATACCTTATAATATAACGTAACATACAGTGTTTCATTGCAAATAACCTTATAATATAACGTAATATGCAGTGTATCATTGAAAATACCTTATAATATATCGTAATATGTAGTTTATCATTGGAAATACCTTATAATATAACGTAATATGCAGTGTATCATTGGCAATACCATCTAATATGACGTAATATGCAGTGTATCATTGAAAATACCTTATACTACAACGTAATATACAGTATATCATTGAAAATACCTTATAATATATCGTAATATGTAGTTTATCATTGTAAATACCTTATAACATAACGTAATTTGCATTGTATCATTGGAAATAACTTATAATATGACGTAATATGTAGTGTATCATTGGAAATACCTTATATTATATCGTAGTTTATCATTGAAAATTCCTTATAATATAACGTAATATGCAGTGTTTCATTGCAAATAACCTTATAATATAACGTAATATGCAGTGTATCATTGAAAATTCCTTATAATATGACGTAATATGCAGTGTATCATTGAAAATACCTTCTAATATATCGTAGTTTATCATTGAGAATTCCTTATAATATAACGTAATTTGCATTGTATCATTGGAAATAACTTATAATATGATGTAATATGTAGTGTATCATTGAAAATACCTTATATTATATCGTAATTTGTAGTTTATCATTGAAGATACCTTATAATATATCGTAATTTGTAGTTTATCATTGAAGATACCTTATAATATATAGTAATTTGTAGTTTATCATTGAAAATACCTTATAATATATCGTAATTTGTAGTGTATCATTGAAAGTACCTTATAATATAACGTAACATACAGTGTTTCATTGCAAATAACCTTATAATATAACGTAATATGCAGTGTATCATTGGCAATACCATCTAATATGACGTAATATGCAGTGTATCATTGAAAATACCTTATACTACAACGTAATATACAGTATATCATTGAAAATACCTTATAATATATCGTAATATGTAGTTTATCATTGTAAATACCTTATAACATAACGTAATTTGCATTGTATCATTGGAAATAACTTATAATATGACGTAATATGTAGTGTATCATTGGAAATACCTTATATTATATCGTAGTTTATCATTGAAAATTCCTTATAATATAACGTAATATGCAGTGTTTCATTGCAAATAACCTTATAATATAACGTAATATGCAGTGTATCATTGAAAATTCCTTATAATATGACGTAATATGCAGTGTATCATTGAAAATACCTTCTAATATATCGTAGTTTATCATTGAGAATTCCTTATAATATAACGTAATTTGCATTGTATCATTGGAAATAACTTATAATATGATGTAATATGTAGTGTATCATTGAAAATACCTTATATTATATCGTAATTTGTAGTTTATCATTGAAGATACCTTATAATATATCGTAATTTGTAGTTTATCATTGAAAATACCTTATAATATATCGTAATTTGTAGTGTATCATTGAAAATACCTTATAATATAACGTAATATGCAGTGTATCATTGAAAACACCTTATAATAAAACGTAATATGCAGTGTATCATTGAAAATGCCTTATAATATAACGAAATATGCAGTGTATCATTGAAAATACCTTATAATATATCGTAGTTTATCATTAAAAATTCCTTATAATATAACGTAATTTGCATTGTATCATTGGAAATAACTTATAATATGACGTAATATGTAGTGTATCATTGAAAATACCTTATATTATATCGTAGTTTATCATTGAAAATTCCTTATAATATAACGTAATATGCAGTGTTTCATTGCAAATAACCTTATAATATAACGTAATATGCAGTGTATCATTGAAAATTCCTTATAATATATCGTAATATGTAGTTTATCATTGGAAATACCTTATAATATAACGTAATATGCAGTGTATCATTGGCAATATTATCTAATATGACGTACTATGCAGTGTATCATTGAAAATACCTTATACTACAACGTAATATACAGTATATCATTGAAAATACCTTATAATATATCGTAATATGTAGTTTATCATTGTAAATACCTTATAACATAACGTAATTTGCATTGTATCATTGGAAATAACTTATAATATGACGTAATATGTAGTGTATCATTGGAAATACCTTATATTATATCGTAGTTTATCATTGAAAATTCCTTATAATATAACGTAATATGCAGTGTTTCATTGCAAATAACCTTATAATATAACGTAATATGCAGTGTATCATTGAAAATACCTTATATTATATCGTAATTTGTAGTTTATCATTGAAGATACCTTATAATATATCGTAATTTGTAGTTTATCATTGAAAATACCTTATAATATATCGTAATTTGTAGTGTATCATTGAAAATACCTTATAATATAACGTAATATGCAGTGTATCATTGAAAACACCTTATAATAAAACGTAATATGCAGTGTATCATTGAAAATGCCTTATAATATAACGAAATATGCAGTGTATCATTGAAAATACCTTATAATATATCGTAGTTTATCATTAAAAATTCCTTATAATATAACGTAATTTGCATTGTATCATTGGAAATAACTTATAATATGACGTAATATGTAGTGTATCATTGAAAATACCTTATATTATATCGTAGTTTATCATTGAAAATTCCTTATAATATAACGTAATATGCAGTGTTTCATTGCAAATAACCTTATAATATAACGTAATATGCAGTGTATCATTGAAAATTCCTTATAATATATCGTAATATGTAGTTTATCATTGGAAATACCTTATAATATAACGTAATATGCAGTGTATCATTGGCAATATTATCTAATATGACGTAATATGCAGTGTATCATTGAAAATACCTTATACTACAACGTAATATACAGTATATCATTGAAAATACCTTATAATATATCGTAATATGTAGTTTATCATTGTAAATACCTTATAACATAACGTAATTTGCATTGTATCATTGGAAATAACTTATAATATGACGTAATATGTAGTGTATCATTGGAAATACCTTATATTATATCGTAGTTTATCATTGAAAATTCCTTATAATATAACGTAATATGCAGTGTTTCATTGCAAATAACCTTATAATATAACGTAATATGCAGTGTATCATTGAAAATTCCTTATAATATGACGTAATATGCAGTGTATCATTGAAAATACCTTCTAATATATCGTAGTATATCATTGAGAATTCCTTATAATATAACGTAATATGCAGTGTATCATTGAGAATACCTTATAATATAACGTAATATGCAGTGTATCATTGAAAATACCTTATAATATATCGTAATTTGTAGTGTATCATTGAAGATACCTTATAATATATCGTAATTCGTAGTGTATAATTGAAAATACCTTATAATATAACGAAATATGCAGTGTATCATTGAAAATACCTTATAATATAACGTAATATGCAGTGTATCATTGAAAATACCTTATAATATAACGTAATATGAAGTGTATCATTGAAAACACCTTATAATAAAACGTAATATGCAGTGTATCATTGAAAATACCTTATAATATAACGAAATATGCAGTGTATCATTGAAAATACCTTATAATATATCGTAGTTTATCATTGAAAATTCCTTATAATATAACGTAATTTGCATTGTATCATTGGAAATACCTTATAATATGACGTAATATGTAGTGTATCATTGAAAATACCTTATATTATATCGTAGTTTATCATTGAAAATTCCTTATAATATAACGTAATATGCAGTGTTTCATTGCAAATAACCTTATAATATAACGTAATATGCAGTGTATCATTGAAAATTCCTTATAATATAACGTAATATGCAGTGCATCATTGAAAATACCTTTTAATATAACGTAACATACAGTGTTTCATTGCAAATAACCTTATAATATAACGTAATATGCAGTGTATCATTGAAAATACCTTATAATATATCGTAATGTGTAGTGTATCATTGAAAATACCTTATAATATAACGTAATATGAAGTGTATCATTGAAAACACCTTATAATAAAACGTAATATGCAGTGTATCATTGAAAATACATTATAATATAACGAAATATGCAGTGTATCATTGAAAATACCTTATAATATATCGTAGTTTATCATTGAAAATTCCTTATAATATAACGTAATTTGCATTGTATCATTGGAAATAACTTATAATATGACGTAATATGTAGTGTATCATTGAAAATTCCTTATAATATGACGTAATATGCAGTGTATCATTGAAAATACCTTCTAATATATCGTAGTTTATCATTGAGAATTCCTTATAATATAACGTAATATGCAGTGTATCATTGAGAATACCTTATAATATAACGTAATATGCAGTGTATCATTGAAAATACCTTATAATATATCGTAATTTGTAGTGTATCATTGAAAATACCTTATAATATATCGTAATATGCAGTGTATCATTGAAAATTCCTTATAATATATCGTAGTTTATCATTGAAAACACCTTATAATATAACGTAATTTGCATTGTATCATTGGAAATAACTTATAATATGACGTAATATGTAGTGTATCATTGAAAATACCTTATATTATATCGTAATTTGTAGTTTATCATTGAAGATACCTTATAATATATCGTAATTTGTAGTTTATCATTGAAAATACCTTATAATATATCGTAATGTGTAGTGTATCATTGAAAATACCTTATAATATAACGTAATATGAAGTGTATCATTGAAAACACCTTATAATAAAACGTAATATGCAGTGTATCATTGAAAATACCTTATAATATAACGAAATATGCAGTGTATCATTGAAAATACCTTATAATATATCGTAGTTTATCATTGAAAATTCCTTATAATATAACGTAATTTGCATTGTATCATTGGAAATAACTTATAATATGACGTAATATGTAGTGTATCATTGAAAATACCTTATATTATATCGTAGTTTATCATTGAAAATTCCTTATAATATAACGTAATATGCAGTGTTTCATTGCAAATAACCTTATAATATAACGTAATATGCAGTGTATCATTGAAAATTCCTTATAATATAACGTAATATGCAGTGCATCATTGAAAATACCTTTTAATATATCGTAATATGTAGTTTATCATTGGAAATACCTTATAATATAACGTAATATGCAGTGTATCATTGGCAATACCATCTAATATGACGTAATATGCAGTGTATCATTGAAAATACCTTATACTACAACGTAATATACAGTATATCATTGAAAATACCTTATAATATATCGTAATATGTAGTTTATCATTGTAAATACCTTATAACATAACGTAATTTGCATTGTATCATTGGAAATAACTTATAATATGACGTAATATGTAGTGTATCATTGGAAATACCTTATATTATATCGTAGTTTATCATTGAAAATTCCTTATAATATAACGTAATATGCAGTGTTTCATTGCAAATAACCTTATAATATAACGTAATATGCAGTGTATCATTGAAAATTCCTTATAATATGACGTAATATGCAGTGTATCATTGAAAATACCTTCTAATATATCGTAGTTTATCATTGAGAATTCCTTATAATATAACGTAATTTGCATTGTATCATTGGAAATAACTTATAATATGACGTAATATGTAGTGTATCATTGAAAATACCTTATATTATATCGTAATTTGTAGTTTATCATTGAAGATACCTTATAATATATCGTAATTTGTAGTTTATCATTGAAAATACCTTATAATATATCGTAATTTGTAGTGTATCATTGAAAATACCTTATAATATAACGTAATATGCAGTGTATCATTGAAAATACCTTATACTACAACGTAATATACAGTATATCATTGAAAATACCTTATAATATATCGTAATATGTAGTTTATCATTGTAAATACCTTATAACATAACGTAATTTGCAGTGTATCATTGGAAATAACTTATAATATGACGTAATATGTAGTGTATCATTGGAAATACCTTATATTATATCGTAGTTTATCATTGAAAATTCCTTATAATATAACGTAATTTGCATTGTATCATTGGAAATAACTTATAATATGACGTAATATGTAGTGTATCATTGAAAATACCTTATATTATATCGTAGTTTATCATTGAAAATTCCTTATAATATAACGTAATATGCAGTGTTTCATTGCAAATAACCTTATAATATAACGTAATATGCAGTGTATCATTGAAAATTCCTTATAATATAACGTAATATGCAGTGCATCATTGAAAATACCTTTTAATATATCGTAATATGTAGTTTATCATTGGAAATACCTTATAATATAACGTAATATGCAGTGTATCATTGGCAATACCATCTAATATGACGTAATATGCAGTGTATCATTGAAAATACCTTATACTACAACGTAATATACAGTATATCATTGAAAATACCTTATAATATATCGTAATATGTAGTTTATCATTGTAAATACCTTATAACATAACGTAATTTGCATTGTATCATTGGAAATAACTTATAATATGACGTAATATGTAGTGTATCATTGGAAATACCTTATATTATATCGTAGTTTATCATTGAAAATTCCTTATAATATAACGTAATATGCAGTGTTTCATTGCAAATAACCTTATAATATAACGTAATATGCAGTGTATCATTGAAAATTCCTTATAATATGACGTAATATGCAGTGTATCATTGAAAATACCTTCTAATATATCGTAGTTTATCATTGAGAATTCCTTATAATATAACGTAATTTGCATTGTATCATTGGAAATAACTTATAATATGACGTAATATGTAGTGTATCATTGAAAATACCTTATATTATATCGTAATTTGTAGTTTATCATTGAAGATACCTTATAATATATCGTAGTTTATCATTGACAATTCCTTATAATATAACGTAATATGCAGTGTTTCATTGCAAATAACCTTATAATATAACGTAATATGCAGTGTATCATTGAAAATTCCTTATAATATGACGTAATATGCAGTGTATCATTGAAAATACCTTCTAATATATCGTAGTTTATCATTGAGAATTCCTTATAATATAACGTAATATGCAGTGTATCATTGAAAATTCCTTATAATATATCGTAATATGTAGTTTATCATTGGAAATACCTTATAATATAACGTAATATGCAGTGTATCATTGGCAATATTATCTAATATGACGTAATATGCAGTGTATCATTGAAAATACCTTATACTACAACGTAATATACAGTATATCATTGAAAATACCTTATAATATATCGTAATATGTAGTTTATCATTGTAAATACCTTATAACATAACGTAATTTGCATTGTATCATTGGAAATAACTTATAATATGACGTAATATGTAGTGTATCATTGGAAATACCTTATATTATATCGTAGTTTATCATTGAAAATTCCTTATAATATAACGTAATATGCAGTGTTTCATTGCAAATAACCTTATAATATAACGTAATATGGAGTGTATCATTGAAAATTCCTTATAATATGACGTAATATGCAGTGTATCATTGAAAATACCTTCTAATATATCGTAGTTTATCATTGAGAATTCCTTATAATATAACGTAATATGCAGTGTATCATTGAGAATACCTTATAATATAACGTAATATGCAGTGTATCATTGAAAATACCTTATAATATATCGTAATTTGTAGTGTATCATTGAAAATACCTTATAATATATCGTAATATGCAGTGTATCATTGAAAATTCCTTATAATATATCGTAGTTTATCATTGAAAACACCTTATAATATAACGTAATTTGCATTGTATCATTGGAAATAACTTATATTATGACGTAATATGTAGTGTATCATTGAAAATACCTTATATTATATCGTAATTTGTAGTTTATCATTGAAGATACCTTATAATATATCGTAATTTGTAGTTTATCATTGAAAATACCTTATAATATATCGTAATGTGTAGTGTATCATTGAAAATACCTTATAATATAACGTAATATGAAGTGTATCATTGAAAACACCTTATAATAAAACGTAATATGCAGTGTATCATTGAAAATACCTTATAATATAACGTAATATGCAGTGTATCATTGAAAATACCTTATAATATATCGTAGTTTATCATTGAAAATTCCTTATAATATAACGTAATTTGCATTGTATCATTGGAAATAACTTATAATATGACGTAATATGTAGTGTATCATTGAAAATACCTTATATTATATCGTAGTTTATCATTGAAAATTCCTTATAATATAACGTAATATGCAGTGTTTCATTGCAAATAACCTTATAATATAACGTAATATGCAGTGTATCATTGAAAATTCCTTATAATATAACGTAATATGCAGTGCATCATTGAAAATACCTTTTAATATATCGTAATATGTAGTTTATCATTGGAAATACCTTATAATATAACGTAATATGCAGTGTATCATTGGCAATACCATCTAATATGACGTAATATGCAGTGTATCATTGAAAATACCTTATACTACAACGTAATATACAGTATATCATTGAAAATACCTTATAATATATCGTAATATGTAGTTTATCATTGTAAATACCTTATAACATAACGTAATTTGCATTGTATCATTGGAAATAACTTATAATATGACGTAATATGTAGTGTATCATTGGAAATACCTTATATTATATCGTAGTTTATCATTGAAAATTCCTTATAATATAACGTAATATGCAGTGATTCATTGCAAATAACCTTATAATATAACGTAATATGCAGTGTATCATTGAAAATTCCTTATAATATGACGTAATATGCAGTGTATCATTGAAAATACCTTCTAATATATCGTAGTTTATCATTGAGAATTCCTTATAATATAACGTAATTTGCATTGTATCATTGGAAATAACTTATAATATGACGTAATATGTAGTGTATCATTGAAAATACCTTATATTATATCGTAATTTGTAGTTTATCATTGAAGATACCTTATAATATATCGTAGTTTATCATTGACAATTCCTTATAATATAACGTAATATGCAGTGTTTCATTGCAAATAACCTTATAATATAACGTAATATGCAGTGTATCATTGAAAATTCCTTATAATATGACGTAATATGCAGTGTATCATTGAAAATACCTTCTAATATATCGTAGTTTATCATTGAGAATTCCTTATAATATAACGTAATATGCAGTTTATCATTGAGAATACCTTATAATATAACGTAATATGCAGTGTATCATTGAAAACACCTTATAATAAAACGTAATATGCAGTGTATCATTGAAAATACTTTATAATATAACGTAATATGCAGTGTATCATTGAAAATACCTTATAATATATCGTAATATGCAGTGTATCATTGAAAATACCTTATAATATATCGTAGTTTATCATTGAAAACACCTTATAATATAACGTAATTTGCATTGTATCATTGGAAATAACTTATAATATGACGTAATATGTAGTGTATCATTGAAAATACCTTATATTATATCGTAATTTGTAGTTTATCATTCAAGATACCTTATAATATATCGTAATTTGTAGTTTATCATTGAAAATACCTTATAATATATCGTAATGTGTAGTGTATCATTGAAAATACCTTATAATATAACGTAATATGCAGTGTATCATTGAAAACACCTTATAATAAAACGTAATATGCAGTGTATCATTGAAAATGCCTTATAATATAACGAAATATGCAGTGTATCATTGAAAATACCTTATATTATATCGTAGTTTATCATTGAAAATTCCTTATAATATAACGTAATATGCAGTGTTTCATTGCAAATAACCTTATAATATAACGTAATATGCAGTGTATCATTGAAAATTCCTTATAATATAACGTAATATACAGTGTATCATTGAAAATACCTTATAATATAACGTAATATGCAGTGTATCAATGAAAATACCTTCTAATATATCGTAGTTTATCATTGAAAACACCTTATAATATAACGTAATATGCAGTGTATCATTGAAAATACCTTATAATATATCGTAATATGTAGTTTATCATTGGAAATACCTTATAATATAACGTAATATGCAGTGTATCATTGGCAATACCATCTAATATGACGTAATATGCAGTGTATCATTGAAAATACCTTATAATATAACGTAATATGCAGTGTATCATTGAAAATACCTTATACTACAACGTAATATACAGTATATCATTGAAAATACCTTATAATATATCGTAATATGTAGTTTATCATTGTAAATACCTTATAATATAGCGTATTATGCAGTATATCATTGAAAATACCTTATAATATAGCGTAATATCCAGTGTATCATTGAAAATACCTTATAATATAACGTAATATGCAGTGTATCATTGAAAATACCTTATAATATATCGTAATATGCAGTGTATCATTGAAAATACCTTATAATATATCGTAGTTTATCATTGAAAACACCTTATAATATAACGTAATTTGCATTGTATCATTGGAAATAACTTATAATATGACGTAATATGTAGTGTATCATTGAAAATACCTTATATTATATCGTAATTTGTAGTTTATCATTGAAGATACCTTATAATATATCGTAATTTGTAGTTTATCATTGAAAATACCTTATAATATATCGTAATGTGTAGTGTATCATTGAAAATACCTTATAATATAACGTAATATGAAGTGTATCATTGAAAACACCTTATAATAAAACGTAATATGCAGTGTATCATTGAAAATACCTTATAATATAACGAAATATGCAGTGTATCATTGAAAATACCTTATAATATATCGTAGTTTATCATTGAAAATTCCTTATAATATAACGTAATTTGCATTGTATCATTGGAAATAACTTATAATATGACGTAATATGTAGTGTATCATTGAAAATACCTTATATTATATCGTAGTTTATCATTGAAAATTCCTTATAATATAACGTAATATGCAGTGTTTCATTGCAAATAACCTTATAATATAACGTAATATGCAGTGTATCATTGAAAATTCCTTATAATATAACGTAATATGCAGTGCATCATTGAAAATACCTTTTAATATATCGTAATATGTAGTTTATCATTGGAAATACCTTATAATATAACGTAATATGCAGTGTATCATTGGCAATACCATCTAATATGACGTAATATGCAGTGTATCATTGAAAATACCTTATACTACAACGTAATATACAGTATATCATTGAAAATACCTTATAATATATCGTAATATGTAGTTTATCATTGTAAATACCTTATAACATAACGTAATTTGCATTGTATCATTGGAAATAACTTATAATATGACGTAATATGTAGTGTATCATTGGAAATACCTTATATTATATCGTAGTTTATCATTGAAAATTCCTTATAATATAACGTAATATGCAGTGTTTCATTGCAAATAACCTTATAATATAACGTAATATGCAGTGTATCATTGAAAATTCCTTATAATATGACGTAATATGCAGTGTATCATTGAAAATACCTTCTAATATATCGTAGTTTATCATTGAGAATTCCTTATAATATAACGTAATTTGCATTGTATCATTGGAAATAACTTATAATATGACGTAATATGTAGTGTATCATTGAAAATACCTTATATTATATCGTAATTTGTAGTTTATCATTGAAGATACCTTATAATATATCGTAGTTTATCATTGACAATTCCTTATAATATAACGTAATATGCAGTGTTTCACTGCAAATAACCTTATAATATAACGTAATATGCAGTGTATCATTGAAAATTCCTTATAATATGACGTAATATGCAGTGTATCATTGAAAATACCTTCTAATATATCGTAGTTTATCATTGAGAATTCCTTATAATATAACGTAATATGCAGTGTATCATTGAGAATACCTTATAATATAACGTAATATGCAGTGTATCATTGAAAACACCTTATAATAAAACGTAATATGCAGTGTATCATTGAAAATACTTTATAATATAACGTAATATGCAGTGTATCATTGAAAATACCTTATAATATATCGTAATATGCAGTGTATCATTGAAAATACCTTATAATATATCGTAGTTTATCATTGAAAACACCTTATAATATAACGTAATTTGCATTGTATCATTGGAAATAACTAATAATATGACGTAATATGTAGTGTATCATTGAAAATACCTTATATTATATCGTAATTTGTAGTTTATCATTCAAGATACCTTATAATATATCGTAATTTGTAGTTTATCATTGAAAATACCTTATAATATATCGTAATGTGTAGTGTATCATTGAAAATACCTTATAATATAACGTAATATGCAGTGTATCATTGAAAACACCTTATAATAAAACGTAATATGCAGTGTATCATTGAAAATGCCTTATAATATAACGAAATATGCAGTGTATCATTGAAAATACCTTATATTATATCGTAGTTTATCATTGAAAATTCCTTATAATATAACGTAATATGCAGTGTTTCATTGCAAATAACCTTATAATATAACGTAATATGCAGTGTATCATTGAAAATTCCTTATAATATAACGTAATATACAGTGTATCATTGAAAATACCTTATAATATAACGTAATATGCAGTGTATCAATGAAAATACCTTCTAATATATCGTAGTTTATCATTGAAAACACCTTATAATATAACGTAATATGCAGTGTATCATTGAAAATACCTTATAATATATCGTAATATGTAGTTTATCATTGGAAATACCTTATAATATAACGTAATATGCAGTGTATCATTGGCAATACCATCTAATATGACGTAATATGCAGTGTATCATTGAAAATACCTTATAATATAACGTAATATGCAGTGTATCATTGAAAATACCTTATACTACAACGTAATATACAGTATATCATTGAAAATACCTTATAATATATCGTAATATGTAGTTTATCATTGTAAATACCTTATAACATAACGTAATTTGCATTGTATCATTGGAAATAACTTATAATATGACGTAATATGTAGTGTATCATTGGAAATACCTTATATTATATCGTAGTTTATCATTGAAAATTCCTTATAATATAACGTAATTTGCATTGTATCATTGGAAATAACTTATAATATGACGTAATATGTAGTGTATCATTGAAAATACCTTATATTATATCGTAGTTTATCATTGAAAATTCCTTATAATATAACGTAATATGCAGTGTTTCATTGCAAATAACCTTATAATATAACGTAATATGCAGTGTATCATTGAAAATTCCTTATAATATAACGTAATATGCAGTGCATCATTGAAAATACCTTTTAATATATCGTAATATGTAGTTTATCATTGGAAATACCTTATAATATAACGTAATATGCAGTGTATCATTGGCAATACCATCTAATATGACGTAATATGCAGTGTATCATTGAAAATACCTTATACTACAACGTAATATACAGTATATCATTGAAAATACCTTATAATATATCGTAATATGTAGTTTATCATTGTAAATACCTTATAACATAACGTAATTTGCATTGTATCATTGGAAATAACTTATAATATGACGTAATATGTAGTGTATCATTGGAAATACCTTATATTATATCGTAGTTTATCATTGAAAATTCCTTATAATATAACGTAATATGCAGTGTTTCATTGCAAATAACCTTATAATATAACGTAATATGCAGTGTATCATTGAAAATTCCTGATAATATGACGTAATATGCAGTGTATCATTGAAAATACCTTGTAATATATCGTAGTTTATCATTGAGAATTCCTTATAATATAACGTAATATGCAGTGTATCATTGAGAATACCTTATAATATATAGTAATATGCAGTGTATCATTGAAAATACCTTATAATATATCGTAATTTGTAGTGTATCATTGAAGATACCTTATAATATATCGTAATTCGTAGTGTATAATTGAAAATACCTTATAATATAACGAAATATGCAGTGTATCATTGAAAATACCTTATAATATATCGTAGTTTATCATTGAAAATACCTTATAATAAAACGTAATATGCAGTGTATCATTGAAAATGCCTTATAATATAACGAAATATGCAGTGTATCATTGAGAATACCTTATAATATATCGTAATTTGTAGTGTATCATTGAAGGTACCTTATAATATATCGTAATTTGTAGAGTATAATTGAAAATACCTTATAATATAACGAAATATGCAGTGTATCATTGAAAATACCTTATAATATATCGTAGTTTATCATTGAAAATTCCTTATAATATAACGTAATTTGCATTGTATCATTGGAAATAACTTATAATATGACGTAATATGTAGTGTATCATTGAAAATACCTTATATTATATCGTAGTTTATCATTGAAAATTCCTTATAATATAACGTAATATGCAGTGTTTCATTGCAAATAACCTTATAATATCACGTAATATGCAGTGTATCATTGAAAATTCCTTATAATATAACGTAATATGCAGTGCATCATTGAAAATACCTTTTAATATAACGTAACATACAGTGTTTCATTGCAAATAACCTTATAATATAACGTAATATGCAGTGTATCATTGAAAATACCTTATAATATATCGTAATATGTAGTTTATCATTGGAAATACCTTATAATATAACGTAATATGCAGTGTATCATTGGCAATACCGTCTAATATGACGTAATATGCAGTGTTTCATTGAAAATACCTTATACTACAACGTAATATACAGTATATCATTGAAAATACCTTATAATATATCGTAATATGTAGTTTATCATTGTAAATACCTTATAACATAACGTAATTTGCATTGTATCATTGGAAATAACTTATAATATGACGTCATATGTAGTGTATCATTGGAAATACCTTATATTATATCGTAGTTTATCATTGAAAATTCCTTATAATATAACGTAATATGCAGTGTTTCATTGCTAATAACCTTATAATATAACGTAA
This sequence comes from Lasioglossum lativentre, assembly GCA_916610255.1. Classification (NCBI taxonomy): domain Eukaryota; kingdom Metazoa; phylum Arthropoda; class Insecta; order Hymenoptera; family Halictidae; genus Lasioglossum; species Lasioglossum lativentre. The sequence goes on along the minus strand of CAKAJI010000715.1, from coordinate 821,833 downwards.
TATGCAGTGTATCATTGAAAATTCCTTATAATATGACGTAATATGCAGTGTATCATTGAAAATACCTTCTAATATATCGTAGTTTATCATTGAGAATTCCTTATAATATAACGTAATTTGCATTGTATCATTGGAAATAACTTATAATATGACGTAATATGTAGTGTATCATTGAAAATACCTTATATTATATCGTAATTTGTAGTTTATCATTGAAGATACCTTATAATATATCGTAATTTGTAGTTTATCATTGAAAATACCTTATAATATATCGTAATTTGTAGTGTATCATTGAAAATACCTTATAATATAACGTAATATGCAGTGTATCATTGAAAATACCTTATAATATATCGTAATATGTAGTTTATCATTGTAAATACCTTATAACATAACGTAATTTGCATTGTATCATTGGAAATAACTTATAATATGACGTAATATGTAGTGTATCATTGGAAATACCTTATATTATATCGTAGTTTATCATTGAAAATTCCTTATAATATAACGTAATATGCAGTGTTTCATTGCAAATAACCTTATAATATAACGTAATATGCAGTGTATCATTGAAAATTCCTGATAATATGACGTAATATGCAGTGTATCATTGAAAATACCTTGTAATATATCGTAGTTTATCATTGAGAATTCCTTATAATATAACGTAATATGCAGTGTATCATTGAGAATACCTTATAATATATAGTAATATGCAGTGTATCATTGAAAATACCTTATAATATATCGTAATTTGTAGTGTATCATTGAAGATACCTTATAATATATCGTAATTCGTAGTGTATAATTGAAAATACCTTATAATATAACGAAATATGCAGTGTATCATTGAAAATACCTTATAATATATCGTAGTTTATCATTGAAAATACCTTATAATAAAACGTAATATGCAGTGTATCATTGAAAATGCCTTATAATATAACGAAATATGCAGTGTATCATTGAGAATACCTTATAATATATCGTAATTTGTAGTGTATCATTGAAGGTACCTTATAATATATCGTAATTTGTAGTGTATAATTGAAAATACCTTATAATATAACGAAATATGCAGTGTATCATTGAAAATACCTTATAATATATCGTAGTTTATCATTGAAAATTCCTTATAATATAACGTAATTTGCATTGTATCATTGGAAATAACTTATAATATGACGTAATATGTAGTGTATCATTGAAAATACCTTATATTATATCGTAGTTTATCATTGAAAATTCCTTATAATATAACGTAATATGCAGTGTTTCATTGCAAATAACCTTATAATATCACGTAATATGCAGTGTATCATTGAAAATTCCTTATAATATAACGTAATATGCAGTGCATCATTGAAAATACCTTTTAATATAACGTAACATACAGTGTTTCATTGCAAATAACCTTATAATATAACGTAATATGCAGTGTATCATTGAAAATACCTTATAATATATCGTAATATGTAGTTTATCATTGGAAATACCTTATAATATAACGTAATATGCAGTGTATCATTGGCAATACCGTCTAATATGACGTAATATGCAGTGTTTCATTGAAAATACCTTATACTACAACGTAATATACAGTATATCATTGAAAATACCTTATAATATATCGTAATATGTAGTTTATCATTGTAAATACCTTATAACATAACGTAATTTGCATTGTATCATTGGAAATAACTTATAATATGACGTAATATGTAGTGTATCATTGGAAATACCTTATATTATATCGTAGTTTATCATTGAAAATTCCTTATAATATAACGTAATATGCAGTGTTTCATTGCTAATAACCTTATAATATAACGTAATATGCAGTGTATCATTGAAAATTCCTTATAATATGACGTAATATGCAGTGTATCATTGAAAATACCTTCTAATATATCGTAGTTTATCATTGAGAATTCCTTATAATATAACGTAATTTGCATTGTATCATTGGAAATAACTTATAATATGACGTAATATGTAGTGTATCATTGAAAATACCTTATATTATATCGTAATTTGTAGTTTATCATTGAAGATACCTTATAATATATCGTAATTTGTAGTTTATCATTGAAAATACCTTATAATATATCGTAATTTGTAGTGTATCATTGAAAATACCTTATAATATAACGTAATATGCAGTGTATCATTGAAAATACCTTATACTACAACGTAATATACAGTATATCATTGAAAATACCTTATAATATATCGTAATATGTAGTTTATCATTGTAAATACCTTATAACATAACGTAATTTGCATTGTATCATTGGAAATAACTTATAATATGACGTAATATGTAGTGTATCATTGGAAATACCTTATATTATATCGTAGTTTATCATTGAAAATTCCTTATAATATAACGTAATTTGCATTGTATCATTGGAAATAACTTATAATATGACGTAATATGTAGTGTATCATTGAAAATACCTTATATTATATCGTAGTTTATCATTGAAAATTCCTTATAATATAACGTAATATGCAGTGTTTCATTGCAAATAACCTTATAATATAACGTAATATGCAGTGTATCATTGAAAATTCCTTATAATATAACGTAATATGCAGTGCATCATTGAAAATACCTTTTAATATATCGTAATATGTAGTTTATCATTGGAAATACCTTATAATATAACGTAATATGCAGTGTATCATTGGCAATACCATCTAATATGACGTAATATGCAGTGTATCATTGAAAATACCTTATACTACAACGTAATATACAGTATATCATTGAAAATACCTTATAATATATCGTAATATGTAGTTTATCATTGTAAATACCTTATAACATAACGTAATTTGCATTGTATCATTGGAAATAACTTATAATATGACGTAATATGTAGTGTATCATTGGAAATACCTTATATTATATCGTAGTTTATCATTGAAAATTCCTTATAATATAACGTAATATGCAGTGTTTCATTGCAAATAACCTTATAATATAACGTAATATGCAGTGTATCATTGAAAATTCCTTATAATATGACGTAATATGCAGTGTATCATTGAAAATACCTTATAATATAACGTAATATGCAGTGTATCAATGAAAATACCTTCTAATATATCGTAGTTTATCATTGAAAACACCTTATAATATAACGTAATATGCAGTGTATCATTGAAAATACCTTATAATATATCGTAATATGTAGTTTATCATTGGAAATACCTTATAATATAACGTAATATGCAGTGTATCATTGGCAATACCATCTAATATGACGTAATATGCAGTGTATCATTGAAAATACCTTATACTACAACGTAATATACAGTATATCATTGAAAATACCTTATAATATATCGTAATATGTAGTTTATCATTGTAAATACCTTATAACATAACGTAATTTGCATTGTATCATTGGAAATAACTTATAATATGACGTAATATGTAGTGTATCATTGGAAATACCTTATATTATATCGTAATTTGTAGTTTATCATTGAAGATACCTTATAATATATCGTAATTTGTAGTTTATCATTGAAAATACCTTATACTACAACGTAATATACAGTATATCATTGAAAATACCTTATAATATATCGTAATATGTAGTTTATCATTGTAAATACCTTATAACATAACGTAATTTGCATTGTATCATTGGAAATAACTTATAATATGACGTAATATGTAGTGTATCATTGGAAATACCTTATATTATATCGTAGTTTATCATTGAAAATTCCTTATAATATAACGTAATATGCAGTGTTTCATTGCAAATAACCTTATAATATAACGTAATATGCAGTGTATCATTGAAAATTCCTTATAATATAACGTAATATACAGTGCATCATTGAAAATACCTTTTAATATAACGTAACATACAGTGTTTCATTGCAAATAACCTTATAATATAACGTAATATGCAGTGTATCATTGAAAATACCTTATAATATATCGTAATATGTAGTTTATCATTGTAAATACCTTATAATATAACGTAATATGCAGTGTATCATTGGCAATACCATCTAATATGACGTAATATGCAGTGTATCATTGAAAATACCTTATACTACAACGTAATATACAGTATATCATTGAAAATACCTTATAATATATCGTAATATGTAGTTTATCATTGTAAATACCTTATAACATAACGTAATTTGCATTGTATCATTGGAAATAACTTATAATATGACGTAATATGTAGTGTATCATTGGAAATACCTTATATTATATCGTAGTTTATCATTGAAAATTCCTTATAATATAACGTAATATGCAGTGTTTCATTGCAAATAACCTTATAATATAACGTAATATGCAGTGTATCATTGAAAATTCCTGATAATATGACGTAATATGCAGTGTATCATTGAAAATACCTTGTAATATATCGTAGTTTATCATTGAGAATTCCTTATAATATAACGTAATATGCAGTGTATCATTGAGAATACCTTATAATATATAGTAATATGCAGTGTATCATTGAAAATACCTTATAATATATCGTAATTTGTAGTGTATCATTGAAGATACCTTATAATATATCGTAATTCGTAGTGTATAATTGAAAATACCTTATAATATAACGAAATATGCAGTGTATCATTGAAAATACCTTATAATATATCGTAGTTTATCATTGAAAATACCTTTTAATATAACGTAACATACAGTGTTTCATTGCAAATAACCTTATAATATAACGTAATATGCAGTGTATCATTGAAAATACCTTATAATATATCGTAATATGTAGTTTATCATTGGAAATACCTTATAATATAACGTAATATGCAGTGTATCATTGGCAATACCGTCTAATATGACGTAATATGCAGTGTTTCATTGAAAATACCTTATACTACAACGTAATATACAGTATATCATTGAAAATACCTTATAATATATCGTAATATGTAGTTTATCATTGTAAATACCTTATAACATAACGTAATTTGCATTGTATCATTGGAAATAACTTATAATATGACGTAATATGTAGTGTATCATTGGAAATACCTTATATTATATCGTAGTTTATCATTGAAAATTCCTTATAATATAACGTAATATGCAGTGTTTCATTGCTAATAACCTTATAATATAACGTAATATGCAGTGTATCATTGAAAATTCCTTATAATATGACGTAATATGCAGTGTATCATTGAAAATACCTTCTAATATATCGTAGTTTATCATTGAGAATTCCTTATAATATAACGTAATTTGCATTGTATCATTGGAAATAACTTATAATATGACGTAATATGTAGTGTATCATTGAAAATACCTTATATTATATCGTAATTTGTAGTTTATCATTGAAGATACCTTATAATATATCGTAATTTGTAGTTTATCATTGAAAATACCTTATAATATATCGTAATTTGTAGTGTATCATTGAAAATACCTTATAATATAACGTAATATGCAGTGTATCATTGAAAATACCTTATACTACAACGTAATATACAGTATATCATTGAAAATACCTTATAATATATCGTAATATGTAGTTTATCATTGTAAATACCTTATAACATAACGTAATTTGCATTGTATCATTGGAAATAACTTATAATATGACGTAATATGTAGTGTATCATTGGAAATACCTTATATTATATCGTAGTTTATCATTGAAAATTCCTTATAATATAACGTAATTTGCATTGTATCATTGGAAATAACTTATAATATGACGTAATATGTAGTGTATCATTGGAAATACCTTATATTATATCGTAGTTTATCATTGAAAATTCCTTATAATATAACGTAATATGCAGTGTTTCATTGCAAATAACCTTATAATATAACGTAATATGCAGTGTATCATTGAAAATTCCTTATAATATAACGTAATATGCAGTGCATCATTGAAAATACCTTTTAATATATCGTAATATGTAGTTTATCATTGGAAATACCTTATAATATAACGTAATATGCAGTGTATCATTGGCAATACCATCTAATATGACGTAATATGCAGTGTATCATTGAAAATACCTTATACTACAACGTAATATACAGTATATCATTGAAAATACCTTATAATATATCGTAATATGTAGTTTATCATTGTAAATACCTTATAACATAACGTAATTTGCATTGTATCATTGGAAATAACTTATAATATGACGTAATATGTAGTGTATCATTGGAAATACCTTATATTATATCGTAGTTTATCATTGAAAATTCCTTATAATATAACGTAATATGCAGTGTTTCATTGCAAATAACCTTATAATATAACGTAATATGCAGTGTATCATTGAAAATTCCTTATAATATGACGTAATATGCAGTGTATCATTGAAAATACCTTCTAATATATCGTAGTTTATCATTGAGAATTCCTTATAATATAACGTAATTTGCATTGTATCATTGGAAATAACTTATAATATGACGTAATATGTAGTGTATCATTGAAAATACCTTATATTATATCGTAATTTGTAGTTTATCATTGAAGATACCTTATAATATATCGTAGTTTATCATTGACAATTCCTTATAATATAACGTAATATGCAGTGTTTCATTGCAAATAACCTTATAATATAACGTAATATGCAGTGTATCATTGAAAATTCCTTATAATATGACGTAATATGCAGTGTATCATTGAAAATACCTTCTAATATATCGTAGTTTATCATTGAGAATTCCTTATAATATAACGTAATATGCAGTGTATCATTGAAAATTCCTTATAATATATCGTAATATGTAGTTTATCATTGGAAATACCTTATAATATAACGTAATATGCAGTGTATCATTGGCAATATTATCTAATATGACGTAATATGCAGTGTATCATTGAAAATACCTTATACTACAACGTAATATACAGTATATCATTGAAAATACCTTATAATATATCGTAATATGTAGTTTATCATTGTAAATACCTTATAACATAACGTAATTTGCATTGTATCATTGGAAATAACTTATAATATGACGTAATATGTAGTGTATCATTGGAAATACCTTATATTATATCGTAGTTTATCATTGAAAATTCCTTATAATATAACGTAATATGCAGTGTTTCATTGCAAATAACCTTATAATATAACGTAATATGGAGTGTATCATTGAAAATTCCTTATAATATGACGTAATATGCAGTGTATCATTGAAAATACCTTCTAATATATCGTAGTTTATCATTGAGAATTCCTTATAATATAACGTAATATGCAGTGTATCATTGAGAATACCTTATAATATAACGTAATATGCAGTGTATCATTGAAAATACCTTATAATATATCGTAATTTGTAGTGTATCATTGAAAATACCTTATAATATATCGTAATATGCAGTGTATCATTGAAAATTCCTTATAATATATCGTAGTTTATCATTGAAAACACCTTATAATATAACGTAATTTGCATTGTATCATTGGAAATAACTTATAATATGACGTAATATGTAGTGTATCATTGAAAATACCTTATATTATATCGTAATTTGTAGTTTATCATTGAAGATACCTTATAATATATCGTAATTTGTAGTTTATCATTGAAAATACCTTATAATATATCGTAATGTGTAGTGTATCATTGAAAATACCTTATAATATAACGTAATATGAAGTGTATCATTGAAAACACCTTATAATAAAACGTAATATGCAGTGTATCATTGAAAATACCTTATAATATAACGTAATATGCAGTGTATCATTGAAAATACCTTATAATATATCGTAGTTTATCATTGAAAATTCCTTATAATATAACGTAATTTGCATTGTATCATTGGAAATAACTTATAATATGACGTAATATGTAGTGTATCATTGAAAATACCTTATATTATATCGTAGTTTATCATTGAAAATTCCTTATAATATAACGTAATATGCAGTGTTTCATTGCAAATAACCTTATAATATAACGTAATATGCAGTGTATCATTGAAAATTCCTTATAATATAACGTAATATGCAGTGCATCATTGAAAATACCTTTTAATATATCGTAATATGTAGTTTATCATTGGAAATACCTTATAATATAACGTAATATGCAGTGTATCATTGGCAATACCATCTAATATGACGTAATATGCAGTGTATCATTGAAAATACCTTATACTACAACGTAATATACAGTATATCATTGAAAATACCTTATAATATATCGTAATATGTAGTTTATCATTGTAAATACCTTATAACATAACGTAATTTGCATTGTATCATTGGAAATAACTTATAATATGACGTAATATGTAGTGTATCATTGGAAATACCTTATATTATATCGTAGTTTATCATTGAAAATTCCTTATAATATAACGTAATATGCAGTGTTTCATTGCAAATAACCTTATAATATAACGTAATATGCAGTGTATCATTGAAAATTCCTTATAATATGACGTAATATGCAGTGTATCATTGAAAATACCTTCTAATATATCGTAGTTTATCATTGAGAATTCCTTATAATATAACGTAATTTGCATTGTATCATTGGAAATAACTTATAATATGACGTAATATGTAGTGTATCATTGAAAATACCTTATATTATATCGTAATTTGTAGTTTATCATTGAAGATACCTTATAATATATCGTAGTTTATCATTGACAATTCCTTATAATATAACGTAATATGCAGTGTTTCATTGCAAATAACCTTATAATATAACGTAATATGCAGTGTATCATTGATAATTCCTTATAATATGACGTAATATGCAGTGTATCATTGAAAATACCTTCTAATATATCGTAGTTTATCATTGAGAATTCCTTATAATATAACGTAATATGCAGTGTATCATTGAGAATACCTTATAATATAACGTAATATGCAGTGTATCATTGAAAATACCTTATAATATATCGTAATTTGTAGTGTATCATTGAAGATACCTTATAATATATCGTAATTCGTAGTGTATAATTGAAAATACCTTATAATATAACGTAATATGCAGTGTATCATTGAAAACACCTTATAATAAAACGTAATATGCAGTGTATCATTGAAAATACTTTATAATATAACGTAATATGCAGTGTATCATTGAAAATACCTTATAATATATCGTAATATGCAGTGTATCATTGAAAATACCTTATAATATATCGTAGTTTATCATTGAAAACACCTTATAATATAACGTAATTTGCATTGTATCATTGGAAATAACTTATAATATGACGTAATATGTAGTGTATCATTGAAAATACCTTATATTATATCGTAATTTGTAGTTTATCATTCAAGATACCTTATAATATATCGTAATTTGTAGTTTATCATTGAAAATACCTTATAATATATCGTAATGTGTAGTGTATCATTGAAAATACCTTATAATATAACGTAATATGCAGTGTATCATTGAAAACACCTTATAATAAAACGTAATATGCAGTGTATCATTGAAAATGCCTTATAATATAACGAAATATGCAGTGTATCATTGAAAATACCTTATATTATATCGTAGTTTATCATTGAAAATTCCTTATAATATAACGTAATATGCAGTGTTTCATTGCAAATAACCTTATAATATAACGTAATATGCAGTGTATCATTGAAAATTCCTTATAATATAACGTAATATACAGTGTATCATTGAAAATACCTTATAATATAACGTAATATGCAGTGTATCAATGAAAATACCTTCTAATATATCGTAGTTTATCATTGAAAACACCTTATAATATAACGTAATATGCAGTGTATCATTGAAAATACCTTATAATATATCGTAATATGTAGTTTATCATTGGAAATACCTTATAATATAACGTAATATGCAGTGCATCATTGAAAATACCTTTTAATATATCGTAATATGTAGTTTATCATTGGAAATACCTTATAATATAACGTAATATGCAGTGTATCATTGGCAATACCATCTAATATGACGTAATATGCAGTGTATCATTGAAAATACCTTATACTACAACGTAATATACAGTATATCATTGAAAATACCTTATAATATATCGTAATATGTAGTTTATCATTGTAAATACCTTATAACATAACGTAATTTGCATTGTATCATTGGAAATAACTTATAATATGACGTAATATGTAGTGTATCATTGGAAATACCTTATATTATATCGTAGTTTATCATTGAAAATTCCTTATAATATAACGTAATATGCAGTGTTTCATTGCAAATAACCTTATAATATAACGTAATATGCAGTGTATCATTGAAAATTCCTTATAATATGACGTAATATGCAGTGTATCATTGAAAATACCTTCTAATATATCGTAGTTTATCATTGAGAATTCCTTATAATATAACGTAATTTGCATTGTATCATTGGAAATAACTTATAATATGACGTAATATGTAGTGTATCATTGAAAATACCTTATATTATATCGTAATTTGTAGTTTATCATTGAAGATACCTTATAATATATCGTAGTTTATCATTGACAATTCCTTATAATATAACGTAATATGCAGTGTTTCATTGCAAATAACCTTATAATATAACGTAATATGCAGTGTATCATTGAAAATTCCTTATAATATGACGTAATATGCAGTGTATCATTGAAAATACCTTCTAATATATCGTAGTTTATCATTGAGAATTCCTTATAATATAACGTAATATGCAGTGTATCATTGAAAATTCCTTATAATATATCGTAATATGTAGTTTATCATTGGAAATACCTTATAATATAACGTAATATGCAGTGTATCATTGGCAATATTATCTAATATGACGTAATATGCAGTGTATCATTGAAAATACCTTATACTACAACGTAATATACAGTATATCATTGAAAATACCTTATAATATATCGTAATATGTAGTTTATCATTGTAAATACCTTATAACATAACGTAATTTGCATTGTATCATTGGAAATAACTTATAATATGACGTAATATGTAGTGTATCATTGGAAATACCTTATATTATATCGTAGTTTATCATTGAAAATTCCTTATAATATAACGTAATATGCAGTGTTTCATTGCAAATAACCTTATAATATAACGTAATATGGAGTGTATCATTGAAAATTCCTTATAATATGACGTAATATGCAGTGTATCATTGAAAATACCTTCTAATATATCGTAGTTTATCATTGAGAATTCCTTATAATATAACGTAATATGCAGTGTATCATTGAGAATACCTTATAATATAACGTAATATGCAGTGTATCATTGAAAATACCTTATAATATATCGTAATTTGTAGTGTATCATTGAAAATACCTTATAATATATCGTAATATGCAGTGTATCATTGAAAATTCCTTATAATATATCGTAGTTTATCATTGAAAACACCTTATAATATAACGTAATTTGCATTGTATCATTGGAAATAACTTATAATATGACGTAATATGTAGTGTATCATTGAAAATACCTTATATTATATCGTAATTTGTAGTTTATCATTGAAGATACCTTATAATATATCGTAATTTGTAGTTTATCATTGAAAATACCTTATAATATATCGTAATGTGTAGTGTATCATTGAAAATACCTTATAATATAACGTAATATGAAGTGTATCATTGAAAACACCTTATAATAAAACGTAATATGCAGTGTATCATTGAAAATACCTTATAATATAACGAAATATGCAGTGTATCATTGAAAATACCTTATAATATATCGTAGTTTATCATTGAAAATTCCTTATAATATAACGTAATTTGCATTGTATCATTGGAAATAACTTATAATATGACGTAATATGTAGTGTATCATTGAAAATACCTTATATTATATCGTAGTTTATCATTGAAAATTCCTTATAATATAACGTAATATGCAGTGTTTCATTGCAAATAACCTTATAATATAACGTAATATGCAGTGTATCATTGAAAATTCCTTATAATATAACGTAATATGCAGTGCATCATTGAAAATACCTTTTAATATATCGTAATATGTAGTTTATCATTGGAAATACCTTATAATATAACGTAATATGCAGTGTATCATTGGCAATACCATCTAATATGACGTAATATGCAGTGTATCATTGAAAATACCTTATACTACAACGTAATATACAGTATATCATTGAAAATACCTTATAATATATCGTAATATGTAGTTTATCATTGTAAATACCTTATAACATAACGTAATTTGCATTGTATCATTGGAAATAACTTATAATATGACGTAATATGTAGTGTATCATTGGAAATACCTTATATTATATCGTAGTTTATCATTGAAAATTCCTTATAATATAACGTAATATGCAGTGTTTCATTGCAAATAACCTTATAATATAACGTAATATGCAGTGTATCATTGAAAATTCCTTATAATATGACGTAATATGCAGTGTATCATTGAAAATACCTTCTAATATATCGTAGTTTATCATTGAGAATTCCTTATAATATAACGTAATTTGCATTGTATCATTGGAAATAACTTATAATATGACGTAATATGTAGTGTATCATTGAAAATACCTTATATTATATCGTAATTTGTAGTTTATCATTGAAAATACTTTATAATATAACGTAATATGCAGTGTATCATTGAAAATACCTTATAATATATCGTAATATGTAGTTTATCATTGTAAATACCTTATAACATAACGTAATTTGCATTGTATCATTGGAAATAACTTATAATATGACGTAATATGTAGTGTATCATTGGAAATACCTTATATTATATCGTAATTTGTAGTTTATCATTGAAGATACCTTATAATATATCGTAATTTGTAGTTTATCATTGAAAATACCTTATAATATATCGTAATTTGTAGTGTATCATTGAAAATACCTTATAATATAACGTAATATGCAGTGTATCATTGAAAACACCTTATAATAAAACGTAATATGCAGTGTATCATTGAAAATGCCTTATAATATAACGAAATATGCAGTGTATCATTGAAAATACCTTATAATATATCGTAGTTTATCATTGAAAATACCTTATAATACAACGTAATTTGCATTGTATCATTGGAAATAACTTATAATATGACGTAATATGTAGTGTATCATTGAAAATACCTTATATTATATCGTAGTTTATCATTGAAAATTCCTTATAATATAACGTAATATGCAGTGTTTCATTGCAAATAACCTTATAATATAACGTAATATGCAGTGTATCATTGAAAATTCCTTATAATATAACGTAATATACAGTGCATCATTGAAAATACCTTTTAATATAACGTAACATACAGTGTTTCATTGCAAATAACCTTATAATATAACGTAATATGCAGTGTATCATTGAAAATACCTTATAATATATCGTAATATGTAGTTTATCATTGGAAATACCTTATAATATAACGTAATATGCAGTGTATCATTGGCAATACCATCTAATATGACGTAATATGCAGTGTATCATTGAAAATACCTTATACTACAACGTAATATACAGTATATCATTGAAAATACCTTATAATATATCGTAATATGTAGTTTATCATTGTAAATACCTTATAACATAACGTAATTTGCATTGTATCATTGGAAATAACTTATAATATGACGTAATATGTAGTGTATCATTGGAAATACCTTATATTATATCGTAGTTTATCATTGAAAATTCCTTATAATATAACGTAATATGCAGTGTTTCATTGCAAATAACCTTATAATATAACGTAATATGCAGTGTATCATTGAAAATTCCTGATAATATGATGTAATATGCAGTGTATCATTGAAAATACCTTGTAATATATCGTAGTTTATCATTGAGAATTCCTTATAATATAACGTAATATGCAGTGTATCATTGAGAATACCTTATAATATATAGTAATATGCAGTGTATCATTGAAAATACCTTATAATATATCGTAATTTGTAGTGTATCATTGAAGATACCTTATAATATATCGTAATTCGTAGTGTATCATTGAAAATACCTTATAATATAACGAAATATGCAGTGTATCATTGAAAATACCTTATAATATATCGTAGTTTATCATTGAAAATACCTTATAATAAAACGTAATATGCAGTGTATCATTGAAAATGCCTTATAATATAACGAAATATGCAGTGTATCATTGAGAATACCTTATAATATATCGTAATTTGTAGTGTATCATTGAAGGTACCTTATAATATATCGTAATTTGTAGTGTATAATTGAAAATACCTTATAATATAACGAAATATGCAGTGTATCATTGAAAATACCTTATAATATATCGTAGTTTATCATTGAAAATTCCTTATAATATAACGTAATTTGCATTGTATCATTGGAAATAACTTATAATATGACGTAATATGTAGTGTATCATTGAAAATACCTTATATTATATCGTAGTTTATCATTGAAAATTCCTTATAATATAACGTAATATGCAGTGTTTCATTGCAAATAACCTTATAATATCACGTAATATGCAGTGTATCATTGAAAATTCCTTATAATATAACGTAATATGCAGTGCATCATTGAAAATACCTTTTAATATAACGTAACATACAGTGTTTCATTGCAAATAACCTTATAATATAACGTAATATGCAGTGTATCATTGAAAATACCTTATAATATATCGTAATATGTAGTTTATCATTGGAAATACCTTATAATATAACGTAATATGCCTGTGTATCATTGGCAATACCATCTAATATGACGTAATATGCAGTGTTTCATTGAAAATACCTTATACTACAACGTAATATACAGTATATCATTGAAAATACCTTATAATATATCGTAATATGTAGTTTATCATTGTAAATACCTTATAACATAACGTAATTTGCATTGTATCATTGGAAATAACTTATAATATGACGTAATATGTAGTGTATCATTGGAAATACCTTATATTATATCGTAGTTTATCATTGAAAATTCCTTATAATATAACGTAATATGCAGTGTTTCATTGCTAATAACCTTATAATATAACGTAATATGCAGTGTATCATTGAAAATTCCTTATAATATGACGTAATATGCAGTGTATCATTGAAAATACCTTCTAATATATCGTAGTTTATCATTGAGAATTCCTTATAATATAACGTAATTTGCATTGTATCATTGGAAATAACTTATAATATGACGTAATATGTAGTGTATCATTGAAAATACCTTATATTATATCGTAATTTGTAGTTTATCATTGAAGATACCTTATAATATATCGTAATTTGTAGTTTATCATTGAAAATACCTTATAATATATCGTAATATGTAGTTTATCATTGAAAATACCTTATAATATAACGTAATATGCAGTGTATCATTGAAAACACCTTATAAAACGTAATATGCAGTGTATCATTGAAAATGCCTTATAATATAACGAAATACGCAGTGTATCATTGAAAATACCTTATAATATATCGTAGTTTATCATTGAAAATTCCTTATAATATAACGTAATTTGCATTGTATCATTGGAAATAACTTATAATATGACGTAATATGTAGTGTATCATTGAAAATACGTTATATTATATCGTAGTTTATCATTGAAAATTCCTTATAATATAACGTAATATGCAGTGTTTCATTGCAAATAACCTTATAATATAACGTTATATGCAGTGTATCATTGAAAATTCCTTATAATATAACGTAATATGCAGTGCATCATTGAAAATACCTTTTAATATAACGTAACATACAGTGTTTCATTGCAAATAACCTTATAATATAACGTAATATGCAGTGTATCATTGAAAATACCTTATAATATATCGTAATATGTAGTTTATCATTGGAAATACCATATAATATAACGTAATATGCAGTGTATCATTGGCAATACCATCTAATATGACGTAATATGCAGTGTATCATTGAAAATACCTTATACTACAACGTAATATACAGTATATCATTGAAAATACCTTATAATATATCGTAATATGTAGTTTATCATTGTAAATACCTTATAACATAACGTAATTTGCATTCTATCATTGGAAATAACTTATAATATGACGTAATATGTAGTGTATCATTGGAAATACCTTATATTATATCGTAATTTGTAGTTTATCATTGAAGATACCTTATAATATATCGTAATTTGTAGTTTATCATTGAAAATACCTTATAATATATCGTAATTTGTAGTGTATCATTGAAAATACCTTATAATATAACGTAATATGCAGTGTATCATTGAAAACACCTTATAATAAAACGTAATATGCAGTGTATCATTGAAAATGCCTTATAATATAACGAAATATGCAGTGTATCATTGAAAATACCTTATAATATATCGTAGTTTATCATTGAAAATACCTTATAATATAACGTAATTTGCATTGTATCATTGGAAATAACTTATAATATGACGTAATATGTAGTGTATCATTGAAAATACCTTATATTATATCGTAGTTTATCATTGAAAATTCCTTATAATATAACGTAATATGCAGTGTTTCATTGCAAATAACCTTATAATATAACGTAATATGCAGTGTATCATTGAAAATTCCTTATAATATAACGTAATATACAGTGCATCATTGAAAATACCTTTTAATATAACGTAACATACAGTGTTTCATTGCAAATAACCTTATAATATAACGTAATATGCAGTGTATCATTGAAAATACCTTATAATATATCGTAATATGTAGTTTATCATTGGAAATACCTTATAATATAACGTAATATGCAGTGTATCATTGGCAATACCATCTAATATGACGTAATATGCAGTGTATCATAGCAAATACCATGTAATATAACGTAATATACAGTGTATCATTGAAAATACCTTATAATATAACGTAATATGCAGTGTATCATTGAAAATACCTTCTAATATATCGTAGTTTATCATTGAAAATACCTTATAATATAACGTAATATGCAGTGTATCATTGAAAATACCTTATAATATAACGTAATATGCAGTGTATCATTGAAAATACCTTCTAATATATCGTTGTTTATCATTGAAAATACCTTATAATATAACGTAATATGCAGTGTATCATTGAAAATACCTTCTAATATATCGTAGTTTATCATTGAAAATACCTTATAATATAACGTAATATGCAGTGTATCATTGAAAATACCTTATAACATATCCTAATATGCAGTGTATCATAGAAAATACCTTATAATATAACGTAATATGCAGTGTATCATTGAAAATACCTTATAATATAACGTAATATGCAGTGTATCATAGAAAATACCATGTAATATAACGTAATATACAGTGTATCATTGAAAATACCTTATAATATAACGTAATATGCAGTGTATCATTGAAAATACCTTCTAATATATCGTAATATGCAGTATATCAATGAAAATACCTTATAATACAGCGTAATATCCAGTGTATCATTGAAAATACCTTATAATATAACGTAATATGCAGTGTATCATTGAAAATACCTTATAATATAACGTAATATGCAGTATATCATAGAAAATACCATGTAATATAACGTAATATACAGTGTATCATTGAAAATACCTTATAATATAACGTAATATGCAGTGTATCATTGAAAATACCTTCTAATATATCGTTGTTTATCATTGAAAATACCTTATAATATAACGTAATATGCAGTGTATCATTGAAAATACCTTCTAATATATCGTAGTTTATCATTGAAAATACCTTATAATATAACGTAATGTGCAGTGTATCATTGAAAATACCTTATAACATATCCTAATATGCAGTGTATCATAGAAAATACCTTATAATATAACGTAATATGCAGTGTATCATTTAAAATACCTTATAATATAAAGTAACATGCAGTGTATCATTGAAAATACCTTATAATATAACGTAATATGTAGTGTATCATTGAAAATACCTTATAATATGGCGTAATATGCAGTGTATCATTGAAAATACCTTATAATATAACGTAATATGCAGTGTATCATTGAAAATACCTTATAATATAGCGTAATATGCAGTGTATCATTGAAAATACCTTATAATATAACGTAATATGTAGTGTATCATTGAAAATACCTTATAATATAGCGTAATATGCAGTGTATCATTGAAAATACCTTATAATATAGCGTAATATGCAGTGTATCATTGAAAATACCTTATAATATAACGTAATATGCAGTGTATCATTGAAAATACCTTATAATATAACGTAATATGCAGTGTTTCATTGAAAATACCTTATAATATAACATAATATGCAGTGTATCATTGAAAATACCTTATAATATAACGTAATATGCAGTGTATCATAGAAAATACCATGTAATATAATGTAATATACAGTGTATCATTGAAAATACCTTATAATATAACGTAATATGCAGTGTATCAATGAAAATACCTTCTAATATATCGTAGTTTATCATTGAAAATACCTTATAATATATCGTAATATGTAGTTTATCATTGTAAATACCTTATAACATAACGTAATTTGCATTGTATCATTGGAAATAACTTATAATATGACGTAATATGTAGTGTATCATTGGAAATACCTTATATTATATCGTAGTTTATCATTGAAAATTCCTTATAATATAACGTAATATGCAGTGTTTCATTGCAAATAACCTTATAATATAACGTAATATGCAGTGTATCATTGAAAATTCCTTATAATATAACGTAATATGCAGTGCATCATTGAAAATACCTTTTAATATATCGTAATATGTAGTTTATCATTGGAAATACCTTATAATATAACGTAATATGCAGTGTATCATTGGCAATACCATCTAATATGACGTAATATGCAGTGTATCATTGAAAATACCTTATACTACAACGTAATATACAGTATATCATTGAAAATACCTTATAATATATCGTAATATGTAGTTTATCATTGTAAATACCTTATAACATAACGTAATTTGCATTGTATCATTCGAAATAACTTATAATATGACGTAATATGTAGTGTATCATTGGAAATACCTTATATTATATCGTAGTTTATCATTGAAAATTCCTTATAATATAACGTAATATGCAGTGTTTCATTGCAAATAACCTTATAATATAACGTAATATGCAGTGTATCATTGAAAATTCCTTATAATATGACGTAATATGCAGTGTATCATTGAAAATACCTTCTAATATATCGTAGTTTATCATTGAGAATTCCTTATAATATAACGTAATTTGCATTGTATCATTGGAAATAACTTATAATATGACGTAATATGTAGTGTATCATTGAAAATACCTTATACTACAACGTAATATACAGTATATCATTGAAAATACCTTATAATATATCGTAATATGTAGTTTATCATTGTAAATACCTTATAACATAACGTAATTTGCATTGTATCATTGGAAATAACTTATAATATGACGTAATATGTAGTGTATCATTGGAAATACCTTATATTATATCGTAGTTTATCATTGAAAATTCCTTATAATATAACGTAATTTGCATTGTATCATTGGAAATAACTTATAATATGACGTAATATGTAGTGTATCATTGAAAATACCTTATATTATATCGTAGTTTATCATTGAAAATTCCTTATAATATAACGTAATATGCAGTGTTTCATTGCAAATAACCTTATAATATAACGTAATATGCAGTGTATCATTGAAAATTCCTTATAATATAACGTAATATACAGTGCATCATTGAAAATACCTTTTAATATAACGTAACATACAGTGTTTCATTGCAAATAACCTTATAATATAACGTAATATGCAGTGTATCATTGAAAATACCTTATAATATATCGTAATATGTAGTTTATCATTGGAAATACCTTATAATATAACGTAATATGCAGTGTATCATTGGCAATACCTTCTAATATATCGTAGTTTATCATTGAGAATTCCTTATAATATAACGTAATTTGCATTGTATCATTGGAAATAACTTATAATATGACGTAATATGTAGTGTATCATTGAAAATACCTTATATTATATCGTAATTTGTAGTTTATCATTGAAGATACCTTATAATATATCGTAGTTTATCATTGACAATTCCTTATAATATAACGTAATATGCAGTGTTTCATTGCAAATAACCTTATAATATAACGTAATATGCAGTGTATCATTGAAAATTCCTTATAATATGACGTAATATGCAGTGTATCATTGAAAATACCTTATAATATATCGTAATATGTAGTTTATCATTGGAAATACCTTATAATATAACGTAATATGCAGTGTATCATTGGCAATATTATCTAATATGACGTAATATGCAGTGTATCATTGAAAATACCTTATACTACAACGTAATATACAGTATATCATTGAAAATACCTTATAATATATCGTAATATGTAGTTTATCATTGTAAATACCTTATAACATAACGTAATTTGCATTGTATCATTGGAAATAACTTATAATATGACGTAATATGTAGTGTATCATTGGAAATACCTTATATTATATCGTAGTTTATCATTGAAAATTCCTTATAATATAACGTAATTTGCATTGTATCATTGGAAATAACTTATAATATGACGTAATATGTAGTGTATCATTGAAAATACCTTATATTATATCGTAGTTTATCATTGAAAATTCCTTATAATATAACGTAATATGCAGTGTTTCATTGCAAATAACCTTATAATATAACGTAATATGCAGTGTATCATTGAAAATTCCTTATAATATAACGTAATATGCAGTGCATCATTGAAAATACCTTTTAATATATCGTAATATGTAGTTTATCATTGGAAATACCTTATAATATAACGTAATATGCAGTGTATCATTGGCAATACCATCTAATATGACGTAATATGCAGTGTATCATTGAAAATACCTTATACTACAACGTAATATACAGTATATCATTGAAAATACCTTATAATATATCGTAATATGTAGTTTATCATTGTAAATACCTTATAACATAACGTAATTTGCATTGTATCATTGGAAATAACTTATAATATGACGTAATATGTAGTGTATCATTGGAAATACCTTATATTATATCGTAGTTTATCATTGAAAATTCCTTATAATATAACGTAATATGCAGTGTTTCATTGCAAATAACCTTATAATATAACGTAATATGCAGTGTATCATTGAAAATTCCTTATAATATGACGTAATATGCAGTGTATCATTGAAAATACCTTCTAATATATCGTAGTTTATCATTGAGAATTCCTTATAATATAACGTAATTTGCATTGTATCATTGGAAATAACTTATAATATAACGTAATATGTAGTGTATCATTGAAAATACCTTATATTATATCGTAATTTGTAGTTTATCATTGAAGATACCTTATAATATATCGTAGTTTATCATTGACAATTCCTTATAATATAACGTAATATGCAGTGTTTCATTGCAAATAACCTTATAATATAACGTAATATGCAGTGTATCATTGAAAATTCCTTATAATATGACGTAATATGCAGTGTATCATTGAAAATACCTTCTAATATATCGTAGTTTATCATTGAGAATTCCTTATAATATAACGTAATATGCAGTGTATCATTGAAAATTCCTTATAATATATCGTAATATGTAGTTTATCATTGGAAATACCTTATAATATAACGTAATATGCAGTGTATCATTGGCAATATTATCTAATATGACGTAATATGCAGTGTATCATTGAAAATACCTTATACTACAACGTAATATACAGTATATCATTGAAAATACCTTATAATATATCGTAATATGTAGTTTATCATTGTAAATACCTTATAACATAACGTAATTTGCATTGTATCATTGGAAATAACTTATAATATGACGTAATATGTAGTGTATCATTGGAAATACCTTATATTATATCGTAGTTTATCATTGAAAATTCCTTATAATATAACGTAATATGCAGTGTTTCATTGCAAATAACCTTATAATATAACGTAATATGGAGTGTATCATTGAAAATTCCTTATAATATGACGTAATATGCAGTGTATCAGTGAAAATACCTTCTAATATATCGTAGTTTATCATTGAGAATTCCTTATAATATAACGTAATATGCAGTGTATCATTGAGAATACCTTATAATATAACGTAATATGCAGTGTATCATTGAAAATACCTTATAATATATCGTAATTTGTAGTGTATCATTGAAAATACCTTATAATATATCGTAATATGCAGTGTATCATTGAAAATTCCTTATAATATATCGTAGTTTATCATTGAAAACACCTTATAATATAACGTAATTTGCATTGTATCATTGGAAATAACTTATAATATGACGTAATATGTAGTGTATCATTGAAAATACCTTATATTATATCGTAATTTGTAGTTTATCATTGAAGATACCTTATAATATATCGTAATTTGTAGTTTATCATTGAAAATACCTTATAATATATCGTAATGTGTAGTGTATCATTGAAAATACCTTATAATATAACGTAATATGAAGTGTATCATTGAAAACACCTTATAATAAAACGTAATATGCAGTGTATCATTGAAAATACCTTATAATATAACGAAATATGCAGTGTATCATTGAAAATACCTTATAATATATCGTAGTTTATCATTGAAAATTCCTTATAATATAACGTAATTTGCATTGTATCATTGGAAATAACTTATAATATGACGTAATATGTAGTGTATCATTGAAAATACCTTATATTATATCGTAGTTTATCATTGAAAATTCCTTATAATATAACGTAATATGCAGTGTTTCATTGCAAATAACCTTATAATATAACGTAATATGCAGTGTATCATTGAAAATTCCTTATAATATAACGTAATATGCAGTGCATCATTGAAAATACCTTTTAATATATCGTAATATGTAGTTTATCATTGGAAATACCTTATAATATAACGTAATATGCAGTGTATCATTGGCAATACCATCTAATATGACGTAATATGCAGTGTATCATTGAAAATACCTTATACTACAACGTAATATACAGTATATCATTGAAAATACCTTATAATATATCGTAATATGTAGTTTATCATTGTAAATACCTTATAACATAACGTAATTTGCATTGTATCATTGGAAATAACTTATAATATGACGTAATATGTAGTGTATCATTGGAAATACCTTATATTATATCGTAGTTTATCATTGAAAATTCCTTATAATATAACGTAATATGCAGTGTTTCATTGCAAATAACCTTATAATATAACGTAATATGCAGTGTATCATTGAAAATTCCTTATAATATGACGTAATATGCAGTGTATCATTGAAAATACCTTCTAATATATCGTAGTTTATCATTGAGAATTCCTTATAATATAACGTAATTTGCATTGTATCATTGGAAATAACTTATAATATGACGTAATATGTAGTGTATCATTGAAAATACCTTATATTATATCGTAATTTGTAGTTTATCATTGAAGATACCTTATAATATATCGTAGTTTATCATTGACAATTCCTTATAATATAACGTAATATGCAGTGTTTCATTGCAAATAACCTTATAATATAACGTAATATGCAGTGTATCATTGAAAATTCCTTATAATATGACGTAATATGCAGTGTATCATTGAAAATACCTTCTAATATATCGTAGTTTATCATTGAGAATTCCTTATAATATAACGTAATATGCAGTGTATCATTGAGAATACCTTATAATATAACGTAATATGCAGTGTATCATTGAAAATACCTTATAATATATCGTAATTTGTAGTGTATCATTGAAGATACCTTATAATATATCGTAATTCGTAGTGTATAATTGAAAATACCTTATAATATAACGTAATATGCAGTGTATCATTGAAAACACCTTATAATAAAACGTAATATGCAGTGTATCATTGAAAATACTTTATAATATAACGTAATATGCAGTGTATCATTGAAAATACCTTATAATATATCGTAATATGCAGTGTATCATTGAAAATACCTTATAATATATCGTAGTTTATCATTGAAAACACCTTATAATATAACGTAATTTGCATTGTATCATTGGAAATAACTTATAATATGACGTAATATGTAGTGTATCATTGAAAATACCTTATATTATATCGTAATTTGTAGTTTATCATTCAAGATACCTTATAATATATCGTAATTTGTAGTTTATCATTGAAAATACCTTATAATATATCGTAATGTGTAGTGTATCATTGAAAATACCTTATAATATAACGTAATATGCAGTGTATCATTGAAAACACCTTATAATAAAACGTAATATGCAGTGTATCATTGAAAATGCCTTATAATATAACGAAATATGCAGTGTATCATTGAAAATACCTTATATTATATCGTAGTTTATCATTGAAAATTCCTTATAATATAACGTAATATGCAGTGTTTCATTGCAAATAACCTTATAATATAACGTAATATGCAGTGTATCATTGAAAATTCCTTATAATATAACGTAATATACAGTGTATCATTGAAAATACCTTATAATATAACGTAATATGCAGTGTATCAATGAAAATACCTTCTAATATATCGTAGTTTATCATTGAAAACACCTTATAATATAACGTAATATGCAGTGTATCATTGAAAATACCTTATAATATATCGTAATATGTAGTTTATCATTGGAAATACCTTATAATATAACGTAATATGCAGTGTATCATTGGCAATACCATCTAATATGACGTAATATGCAGTGTATCATTGAAAATACCTTATACTACAACGTAATATACAGTATATCATTGAAAATACCTTATAATATATCGTAATATGTAGTTTATCATTGTAAATACCTTATAACATAACGTAATTTGCATTGTATCATTGAAAATAACTTATAATATGACGTAATATGTAGTGTATCATTGGAAATACCTTATATTATATCGTAATTTGTAGTTTATCATTGAAGATACCTTATAATATATCGTAATTTGTAGTTTATCATTGAAAATACCTTATACTACAACGTAATATACAGTATATCATTGAAAATACCTTATAATATATCGTAATATGTAGTTTATCATTGTAAATACCTTATAACATAACGTAATTTGCATTGTATCATTGGAAATAACTTATAATATGACGTAATATGTAGTGTATCATTGGAAATACCTTATATTATATCGTAATTTGTAGTTTATCATTGAAGATACCTTATAATATATCGTAATTTGTAGTTTATCATTGAAAATACCTTATAATATATCGTAATTTGTAGTGTATCATTGAAAATACCTTATAATATAACGTAATATGCAGTGTATCATTGAAAACACCTTATAATAAAACGTAATATGCAGTGTATCATTGAAAATGCCTTATAATATAACGAAATATGCAGTGTATCATTGAAAATACCTTATAATATATCGTAGTTTATCATTGAAAATACCTTATAATACAACGTAATTTGCATTGTATCATTGGAAATAACTTATAATATGACGTAATATGTAGTGTATCATTGAAAATACCTTATATTATATCGTAGTTTATCATTGAAAATTCCTTATAATATAACGTAATATGCAGTGTTTCATTGCAAATAACCTTATAATATAACGTAATATGCAGTGTATCATTGAAAATTCCTTATAATATAACGTAATATACAGTGCATCATTGAAAATACCTTTTAATATAACGTAACATACAGTGTTTCATTGCAAATAACCTTATAATATAACGTAATATGCAGTGTATCATTGAAAATACCTTATAATATATCGTAATATGTAGTTTATCATTGGAAATACCTTATAATATAACGTAATATGCAGTGTATCATTGGCAATACCATCTAATATGACGTAATATGCAGTGTATCATTGAAAATACCTTATACTACAACGTAATATACAGTATATCATTGAAAATACCTTATAATATATCGTAATATGTAGTTTATCATTGTAAATACCTTATAACATAACGTAATTTGCATTGTATCATTGGAAATAACTTATAATATGACGTAATATGTAGTGTATCATTGGAAATACCTTATATTATATCGTAGTTTATCATTGAAAATTCCTTATAATATAACGTAATATGCAGTGTTTCATTGCAAATAACCTTATAATATAACGTAATATGCAGTGTATCATTGAAAATTCCTGATAATATGATGTAATATGCAGTGTATCATTGAAAATACCTTGTAATATATCGTAGTTTATCATTGAGAATTCCTTATAATATAACGTAAT
Source organism: Lasioglossum lativentre (assembly GCA_916610255.1). Classification (NCBI taxonomy): domain Eukaryota; kingdom Metazoa; phylum Arthropoda; class Insecta; order Hymenoptera; family Halictidae; genus Lasioglossum; species Lasioglossum lativentre. Next base: position 795,553 of record CAKAJI010000715.1, on the reverse strand, counting down.
ATGCAGTGTATCATTGAGAATACCTTATAATATATAGTAATATGCAGTGTATCATTGAAAATACCTTATAATATATCGTAATTTGTAGTGTATCATTGAAGATACCTTATAATATATCGTAATTCGTAGTGTATAATTGAAAATACCTTATAATATAACGAAATATGCAGTGTATCATTGAAAATACCTTATAATATATCGTAGTTTATCATTGAAAATACCTTATAATAAAACGTAATATGCAGTGTATCATTGAAAATGCCTTATAATATAATGAAATATGCAGTGTATCATTGAGAATACCTTATAATATATCGTAATTTGTAGTGTATCATTGAAGGTACCTTATAATATATCGTAATTTGTAGTGTATAATTGAAAATACCTTATAATATAACGAAATATGCAGTGTATCATTGAAAATACCTTATAATATATCGTAGTTTATCATTGAAAATTCCTTATAATATAACGTAATTTGCATTGTATCATTGGAAATAACTTATAATATGACGTAATATGTAGTGTATCATTGAAAATACCTTATATTATATCGTAGTTTATCATTGAAAATTCCTTATAATATAACGTAATATGCAGTGTTTCATTGCAAATAACCTTATAATATCACGTAATATGCAGTGTATCATTGAAAATTCCTTATAATATAACGTAATATGCAGTGCATCATTGAAAATACCTTTTAATATAACGTAACATACAGTGTTTCATTGCAAATAACCTTATAATATAACGTAATATGGAGTGTATCATTGAAAATACCTTATAATATATCGTAATATGTAGTTTATCATTGGAAATACCTTATAATATAACGTAATATGCCTGTGTATCATTGGCAATACCATCTAATATGACGTAATATGCAGTGTTTCATTGAAAATACCTTATACTACAACGTAATATACAGTATATCATTGAAAATACCTTATAATATATCGTAATATGTAGTTTATCATTGTAAATACCTTATAACATAACGTAATTTGCATTGTATCATTGGAAATAACTTATAATATGACGTAATATGTAGTGTATCATTGGAAATACCTTATATTATATCGTAGTTTATCATTGAAAATTCCTTATAATATAACGTAATATGCAGTGTTTCATTGCTAATAACCTTATAATATAACGTAATATGCAGTGTATCATTGAAAATTCCTTATAATATGACGTAATATGCAGTGTATCATTGAAAATACCTTCTAATATATCGTAGTTTATCATTGAGAATTCCTTATAATATAACGTAATTTGCATTGTATCATTGGAAATAACTTATAATATGACGTAATATGTAGTGTATCATTGAAAATACCTTATATTATATCGTAATTTGTAGTTTATCATTGAAGATACCTTATAATATATCGTAATTTGTAGTTTATCATTGAAAATACCTTATAATATATCGTAATTTGTAGTGTATCATTGAAAATACCTTATAATATAACGTAATATGCAGTGTATCATTGAAAACACCTTATAATAAAACGTAATATGCAGTGTATCATTGAAAATGCCTTATAATATAACGAAATATGCAGTGTATCATTGAAAATACCTTATAATATATCGTAGTTTATCATTGAAAATTCCTTATAATATAACGTAATTTGCATTGTATCATTGGAAATAACTTATAATATGACGTAATATGTAGTGTATCATTGAAAATACGTTATATTATATCGTAGTTTATCATTGAAAATTCCTTATAATATAACGTAATATGCAGTGTTTCATTGCAAATAACCTTATATTATAAGGTTATTTGCAATGTATCATTGAAAATTCCTTATAATATAACGTAATATGCAGTGCATCATTGAAAATACCTTTTAATATAACGTAACATACAGTGTTTCATTGCAAATAACCTTATAATATAACGTAATATGCAGTGTATCATTGAAAATACCTTATAATATATCGTAATATGTAGTTTATCATTGGAAATACCTTATAATATAACGTAATATGCAGTGTATCATTGGCAATACCATCTAATATGACGTAATATGCAGTGTATCATTGAAAATACCTTATACTACAACGTAATATACAGTATATCATTGAAAATACCTTATAATATATCGTAATATGTAGTTTATCATTGTAAATACCTTATAACATAACGTAATTTGCATTCTATCATTGGAAATAACTTATAATATGACGTAATATGTAGTGTATCATTGGAAATACCTTATATTATATCGTAATTTGTAGTTTATCATTGAAGATACCTTATAATATATCGTAATTTGTAGTTTATCATTGAAAATACCTTATAATATATCGTAATTTGTAGTGTATCATTGAAAATACCTTATAATATAACGTAATATGCAGTGTATCATTGAAAACACCTTATAATAAAACGTAATATGCAGTGTATCATTGAAAATGCCTTATAATATAACGAAATATGCAGTGTATCATTGAAAATACCTTATAATATATCGTAGTTTATCATTGAAAATACCTTATAATATAACGTAATTTGCATTGTATCATTGGAAATAACTTATAATATGACGTAATATGTAGTGTATCATTGAAAATACCTTATAATATATCGTAATATGCAGTGTATCATTGAAAATACCTTCTAATATATCGTAGTTTATCATTGAAAATACCTTATAATATAACGTAATATGCAGTGTATCATTGAAAATACCTTATAATATAACGTAATATGCAGTGTATCACTGAAAATACCTTCTAATATATCGTTGTTTATCATTGAAAATACCTTATAATATAACGTAATATGCAGTGTATCATTGAAAATACCTTCTAATATATCGTAGTTTATCATTGAAAATACCTTATAATATAACGTAATATGCAGTGTATCATTGAAAATACCTTATAACATATCCTAATATGCAGTGTATCATAGAAAATACCTTATAATATAACGTAATATGCAGTGTATCATTGAAAATACCTTATAATATAACGTAATATGCAGTGTATCATAGAAAATACCATGTAATATAACGTAATATACAGTGTATCATTGAAAATACCTTATAATATAACGTAATATGCAGTGTATCATTGAAAATACCTTATAATATATCGTAATATGCAGTATATCAATGAAAATACCTTATAATACAGCGTAATATCCAGTGTATCATTGAAAATACCTTATAATATAACGTAATATGCAGTGTATCATTGAAAATACCTTATAATATAACGTAATATGCAGTATATCATAGAAAATACCATGTAATATAACGTAATATACAGTGTATCATTGAAAATACCTTATAATATAACGTAATATGCAGTGTATCATTGAAAATACCTTCTAATATATCGTTGTTTATCATTGAAAATACCTTATAATATAACGTAATATGCAGTGTATCATTGAAAATACCTTCTAATATATCGTAGTTTATCATTGAAAATACCTTATAATATAACGTAATGTGCAGTGTATCATTGAAAATACCTTATAACATATCCTAATATGCAGTGTATCATTGAAAATACCTTATAATATATCGTAATATGTAGTTTATCATTGGAAATACCTTATAATATAACGTAATATGCAGTGTATCATTGGCAATACCATCTAATATGACGTAATATGCAGTGTATCATTGAAAATACCTTATACTACAACGTAATATACAGTATATCATTGAAAATACCTTATAATATATCGTAATATGTAGTTTATCATTGTAAATACCTTATAACATAACGTAATTTGCATTGTATCATTGGAAATAACTTATAATATGACGTAATATGTAGTGTATCATTGGAAATACCTTATATTATATCGTAGTTTATCATTGAAAATTCCTTATAATATAACGTAATATGCAGTGTTTCATTGCAAATAACCTTATAATATAACGTAATATGCAGTGTATCATTGAAAATTCCTGATAATATGATGTAATATGCAGTGTATCATTGAAAATACCTTGTAATATATCGTAGTTTATCATTGAGAATTCCTTATAATATAACGTAATATGCAGTGTATCATTGAGAATACCTTATAATATATAGTAATATGCAGTGTATCATTGAAAATACCTTATAATATATCGTAATTTGTAGTGTATCATTGAAGATACCTTATAATATATCGTAATTCGTAGTGTATAATTGAAAATACCTTATAATATAACGAAATATGCAGTGTATCATTGAAAATACCTTATAATATATCGTAGTTTATCATTGAAAATACCTTATAATATAACGTAATATGCAGTGTATCATTGAAAATGCCTTATAATATAACGAAATATGCAGTGTATCATTGAGAATACCTTATAATATATCGTAATTTGTAGTGTATCATTGAAGGTACCTTATAATATATCGTAATTTGTAGTGTATAATTGAAAATACCTTATAATATAACGAAATATGCAGTGTATCATTGAAAATACCTTATAATATATCGTAGTTTATCATTGAAAATTCCTTATAATATAACGTAATTTGCATTGTATCATTGGAAATAACTTATAATATGACGTAATATGTAGTGTATCATTGAAAATACCTTATATTATATCGTAGTTTATCATTGAAAATTCCTTATAATATAACGTAATATGCAGTGTTTCATTGCAAATAACCTTATAATATCACGTAATATGCAGTGTATCATTGAAAATTCCTTATAATATAACGTAATATGCAGTGCATCATTGAAAATACCTTTTAATATAACGTAACATACAGTGTTTCATTGCAAATAACCTTATAATATAACGTAATATGGAGTGTATCATTGAAAATACCTTATAATATATCGTAATATGTAGTTTATCATTGGAAATACCTTATAATATAACGTAATATGCCTGTGTATCATTGGCAATACCATCTAATATGACGTAATATGCAGTGTTTCATTGAAAATACCTTATACTACAACGTAATATACAGTATATCATTGAAAATACCTTATAATATATCGTAATATGTAGTTTATCATTGTAAATACCTTATAACATAACGTAATTTGCATTGTATCATTGGAAATAACTTATAATATGACGTAATATGTAGTGTATCATTGGAAATACCTTATATTATATCGTAGTTTATCATTGAAAATTCCTTATAATATAACGTAATATGCAGTGTTTCATTGCTAATAACCTTATAATATAACGTAATATGCAGTGTATCATTGAAAATTCCTTATAATATGACGTAATATGCAGTGTATCATTGAAAATACCTTCTAATATATCGTAGTTTATCATTGAGAATTCCTTATAATATAACGTAATTTGCATTGTATCATTGGAAATAACTTATAATATGACGTAATATGTAGTGTATCATTGAAAATACCTTATATTATATCGTAATTTGTAGTTTATCATTGAAGATACCTTATAATATATCGTAATTTGTAGTTTATCATTGAAAATACCTTATAATATATCGTAATTTGTAGTGTATCATTGAAAATACCTTATAATATAACGTAATATGCAGTGTATCATTGAAAAAACCTTATAATAAAACGTAATATGCAGTGTATCATTGAAAATGCCTTATAATATAACGAAATATGCAGTGTATCATTGAAAATACCTTATAATATATCGTAGTTTATCATTGAAAATTCCTTATAATATAACGTAATTTGCATTGTATCATTGGAAATAACTTATAATATGACGTAATATGTAGTGTATCATTGAAAATACGTTATATTATATCGTAGTTTATCATTGAAAATTCCTTATAATATAACGTAATATGCAGTGTTTCATTGCAAATAACCTTATATTATAAGGTTATTTGCAGTGTATCATTGAAAATTCCTTATAATATAACGTAATATGCAGTGCATCATTGAAAATACCTTTTAATATAACGTAACATACAGTGTTTCATTGCAAATAACCTTATAATATAACGTAATATGCAGTGTATCATTGAAAATACCTTATAATATATCGTAATATGTAGTTTATCATTGGAAATACCTTATAATATAACGTAATATGCAGTGTATCATTGGCAATACCATCTAATATGACGTAATATGCAGTGTATCATTGAAAATACCTTATACTACAACGTAATATACAGTATATCATTGAAAATACCTTATAATATATCGTAATATGTAGTTTATCATTGTAAATACCTTATAAAATAACGTAATTTGCATTCTATCATTGGAAATAACTTAGAATATGACGTAATATGTAGTGTATCATTGGAAATACCTTATATTATATCGTAATTTGTAGTTTATCATTGAAGATACCTTATAATATATCGTAATTTGTAGTTTATCATTGAAAATACCTTATAATATATCGTAATTTGTAGTGTATCATTGAAAATACCTTATAATATAACGTAATATGCAGTGTATCATTGAAAACACCTTATAATAAAACGTAATATGCAGTGTATCATTGAAAATGCCTTATAATATAACGAAATATGCAGTGTATCATTGAAAATACCTTATAATATATCGTAGTTTATCATTGAAAATACCTTATAATATAACGTAATTTGCATTGTATCATTGGAAATAACTTATAATATGACGTAATATGTAGTGTATCATTGAAAATACCTTATATTATATCGTAGTTTATCATTGAAAATTCCTTATAATATAACGTAATATGCAGTGTTTCATTGCAAATAACCTTATAATATAACGTAATATGCAGTGTATCATTGAAAATTCCTTATAATATAACGTAATATACAGTGCATCATTGAAAATACCTTTTAATATAACGTAACATACAGTGTTTCATTGCAAATAACCTTATAATATAACGTAATATGCAGTGTATCATTGAAAATACCTTATAATATATCGTAATATGCAGTGTATCATTGAAAATACCTTCTAATATATCGTAGTTTATCATTGAAAATACCTTATAATATAACGTAATATGCAGTGTATCATTGAAAATACCTTATAATATAACGTAATATGCAGTGTATCACTGAAAATACCTTCTAATATATCGTTGTTTATCATTGAAAATACCTTATAATATAACGTAATATGCAGTGTATCATTGAAAATACCTTCTAATATATCGTAGTTTATCATTGAAAATACCTTATAATATAACGTAATATGCAGTGTATCATTGAAAATACCTTATAACATATCCTAATATGCAGTGTATCATAGAAAATACCTTATAATATAACGTAATATGCAGTGTATCATTGAAAATACCTTATAATATAACGTAATATGCAGTGTATCATAGAAAATACCATGTAATATAACGTAATATACAGTGTATCATTGAAAATACCTTATAATATAACGTAATATGCAGTGTATCATTGAAAATACCTTCTAATATATCGTAATATGCAGTATATCAATGAAAATACCTTATAATACAGCGTAATATCCAGTGTATCATTGAAAATACCTTATAATATAACGTAATATGCAGTGTATCATTGAAAATACCTTATAATATAACGTAATATGCAGTATATCATAGAAAATACCATGTAATATAACGTAATATACAGTGTATCATTGAAAATACCTTATAATATAACGTAATATGCAGTGTATCATTGAAAATACCTTCTAATATATCGTTGTTTATCATTGAAAATACCTTATAATATAACGTAATATGCAGTGTATCATTGAAAATACCTTCTAATATATCGTAGTTTATCATTGAAAATACCTTATAATATAACGTAATGTGCAGTGTATCATTGAAAATACCTTATAACATATCCTAATATGCAGTGTATCATAGAAAATACCTTATAATATAACGTAATATGCAGTGTATCATTTAAAATACCTTATAATATAAAGTAACATGCAGTGTATCATTGAAAATACCTTATAATATAACGTAATATGTAGTGTATCATTGAAAATACCTTATAATATGGCGTAATATGCAGTGTATCATTGAAAATACCTTATAATATAGCGTAATATGCAGTGTATCATTGAAAATACCTTATAATATAGCGTAATATGCAGTGTATCATTGAAAATACCTTATAATATAACGTAATATGTAGTGTATCATTGAAAATACCTTATAATATAGCGTAATATGCAGTGTATCATTGAAAATACCTTATAATATAGCGTAATATGCAGTGTATCATTGAAAATACCTTATAATATAACGTAATATGCAGTGTATCATTGAAAATACCTTATAATAAAACGTAATATGCAGTGTATCATTGAAAATGCCTTATAATATAACGAAATATGCAGTGTATCATTGAAAATACCTTATAATATATCGTAGTTTATCATTGAAAATACCTTATAATATAACGTAATTTGCATTGTATCATTGGAAATAACTTATAATATGACGTAATATGTAGTGTATCATTGAAAATACCTTATAATATATCGTAATATGCAGTGTATCATTGAAAATACCTTCTAATATATCGTAGTTTATCATTGAAAATACCTTATAATATAACGTAATATGCAGTGTATCATTGAAAATACCTTATAATATAACGTAATATGCAGTGTATCACTGAAAATACCTTCTAATATATCGTTGTTTATCATTGAAAATACCTTATAATATAACGTAATATGCAGTGTATCATTGAAAATACCTTCTAATATATCGTAGTTTATCATTGAAAATACCTTATAATATAACGTAATATGCAGTGTATCATTGAAAATACCTTATAACATATCCTAATATGCAGTGTATCATAGAAAATACCTTATAATATAACGTAATATGCAGTGTATCATTGAAAATACCTTATAATATAACGTAATATGCAGTGTATCATAGAAAATACCATGTAATATAACGTAATATACAGTGTATCATTGAAAATACCTTATAATATAACGTAATATGCAGTGTATCATTGAAAATACCTTCTAATATATCGTAATATGCAGTATATCAATGAAAATACCTTATAATACAGCGTAATATCCAGTGTATCATTGAAAATACCTTATAATATAACGTAATATGCAGTGTATCATTGAAAATACCTTATAATATAACGTAATATGCAGTATATCATAGAAAATACCATGTAATATAACGTAATATACAGTGTATCATTGAAAATACCTTATAATATAACGTAATATGCAGTGTATCATTGAAAATACCTTCTAATATATCGTTGTTTATCATTGAAAATACCTTATAATATAACGTAATATGCAGTGTATCATTGAAAATACCTTCTAATATATCGTAGTTTATCATTGAAAATACCTTATAATATAACGTAATGTGCAGTGTATCATTGAAAATACCTTATAACATATCCTAATATGCAGTGTATCATTGAAAATACCTTATAATATATCGTAATATGTAGTTTATCATTGGAAATACCTTATAATATAACGTAATATGCAGTGTATCATTGGCAATACCATCTAATATGACGTAATATGCAGTGTATCATTGAAAATACCTTATACTACAACGTAATATACAGTATATCATTGAAAATACCTTATAATATATCGTAATATGTAGTTTATCATTGTAAATACCTTATAACATAACGTAATTTGCATTGTATCATTGGAAATAACTTATAATATGACGTAATATGTAGTGTATCATTGAAAATACCTTATATTATATCGTAGTTTATCATTGAAAATTCCTTATAATATAACGTAATATGCAGTGTTTCATTGCAAATAACCTTATAATATAACGTAATATGCAGTGTATCATTGAAAATTCCTTATAATATAACGTAATATACAGTGCATCATTGAAAATACCTTTTAATATAACGTAACATACAGTGTTTCATTGCAAATAACCTTATAATATAACGTAATATGCAGTGTATCATTGAAAATACCCTATAATATATCGTAATATGCAGTGTATCATTGAAAATACCTTCTAATATATCGTAGTTTATCATTGAAAATTCCTTATAATATAACGTAATTTGCATTGTATCATTGGAAATAACTTATAATATGACGTAATATGTAGTGTATCATTGAAAATACCTTATATTATATCGTAGTTTATCATTGAAAATTCCTTATAATATAACGTAATATGCAGTGTTTCATTGCAAATAACCTTATAATATCACGTAATATGCAGTGTATCATTGAAAATTCCTTATAATATAACGTAATATGCAGTGCATCATTGAAAATACCTTTTAATATAACGTAACATACAGTGTTTCATTGCAAATAACCTTATAATATAACGTAATATGGAGTGTATCATTGAAAATACCTTATAATATATCGTAATATGTAGTTTATCATTGGAAATACCTTATAATATAACGTAATATGCCTGTGTATCATTGGCAATACCATCTAATATGACGTAATATGCAGTGTTTCATTGAAAATACCTTATACTACAACGTAATATACAGTATATCATTGAAAATACCTTATAATATATCGTAATATGTAGTTTATCATTGTAAATACCTTATAACATAACGTAATTTGCATTGTATCATTGGAAATAACTTATAATATGACGTAATATGTAGTGTATCATTGGAAATACCTTATATTATATCGTAGTTTATCATTGAAAATTCCTTATAATATAACGTAATATGCAGTGTTTCATTGCTAATAACCTTATAATATAACGTAATATGCAGTGTATCATTGAAAATTCCTTATAATATGACGTAATATGCAGTGTATCATTGAAAATACCTTCTAATATATCGTAGTTTATCATTGAGAATTCCTTATAATATAACGTAATTTGCATTGTATCATTGGAAATAACTTATAATATGACGTAATATGTAGTGTATCATTGAAAATACCTTATATTATATCGTAATTTGTAGTTTATCATTGAAGATACCTTATAATATATCGTAATTTGTAGTTTATCATTGAAAATACCTTATAATATATCGTAATTTGTAGTGTATCATTGAAAATACCTTATAATATAACGTAATATGCAGTGTATCATTGAAAACACCTTATAATAAAACGTAATATGCAGTGTATCATTGAAAATGCCTTATAATATAACGAAATATGCAGTGTATCATTGAAAATACCTTATAATATATCGTAGTTTATCATTGAAAATTCCTTATAATATAACGTAATTTGCATTGTATCATTGGAAATAACTTATAATATGACGTAATATGTAGTGTATCATTGAAAATACGTTATATTATATCGTAGTTTATCATTGAAAATTCCTTATAATATAACGTAATATGCAGTGTTTCATTGCAAATAACCTTATAATATAACGTTATATGCAGTGTATCATTGAAAATTCCTTATAATATAACGTAATATGCAGTGCATCATTGAAAATACCTTTTAATATAACGTAACATACAGTGTTTCATTGCAAATAACCTTATAATATAACGTAATATGCAGTGTATCATTGAAAATACCTTATAATATATCGTAATATGTAGTTTATCATTGGAAATACCTTATAATATAACGTAATATGCAGTGTATCATTGGCAATACCATCTAATATGACGTAATATGCAGTGTATCATTGAAAATACCTTATACTACAACGTAATATACAGTATATCATTGAAAATACCTTATAATATATCGTAATATGTAGTTTATCATTGTAAATACCTTATAAAATAACGTAATTTGCATTCTATCATTGGAAATAACTTAGAATATGACGTAATATGTAGTGTATCATTGGAAATACCTTATATTATATCGTAATTTGTAGTTTATCATTGAAGATACCTTATAATATATCGTAATTTGTAGTTTATCATTGAAAATACCTTATAATATATCGTAATTTGTAGTGTATCATTGAAAATACCTTATAATATAACGTAATATGCAGTGTATCATTGAAAACACCTTATAATAAAACGTAATATGCAGTGTATCATTGAAAATGCCTTATAATATAACGAAATATGCAGTGTATCATTGAAAATACCTTATAATATATCGTAGTTTATCATTGAAAATACCTTATAATATAACGTAATTTGCATTGTATCATTGGAAATAACTTATAATATGACGTAATATGTAGTGTATCATTGAAAATACCTTATATTATATCGTAGTTTATCATTGAAAATTCCTTATAATATAACGTAATATGCAGTGTTTCATTGCAAATAACCTTATAATATAACGTAATATGCAGTGTATCATTGAAAATTCCTTATAATATAACGTAATATACAGTGCATCATTGAAAATACCTTTTAATATAACGTAACATACAGTGTTTCATTGCAAATAACCTTATAATATAACGTAATATGCAGTGTATCATTGAAAATACCTTATAATATATCGTAATATGCAGTGTATCATTGAAAATACCTTCTAATATATCGTAGTTTATCATTGAAAATACCTTATAATATAACGTAATATGCAGTGTATCATTGAAAATACCTTATAATATAACGTAATATGCAGTGTATCACTGAAAATACCTTCTAATATATCGTTGTTTATCATTGAAAATACCTTATAATATAACGTAATATGCAGTGTATCATTGAAAATACCTTCTAATATATCGTAGTTTATCATTGAAAATACCTTATAATATAACGTAATATGCAGTGTATCATTGAAAATACCTTATAACATATCCTAATATGCAGTGTATCATAGAAAATACCTTATAATATAACGTAATATGCAGTGTATCATTGAAAATACCTTATAATATAACGTAATATGCAGTGTATCATAGAAAATACCATGTAATATAACGTAATATACAGTGTATCATTGAAAATACCTTATAATATAACGTAATATGCAGTGTATCATTGAAAATACCTTCTAATATATCGTAATATGCAGTATATCTCCAATAATACTTTATAATACATCGTAATATGCAGTGTATCTTTGAAAATACGTTATAATATAACGTATTATGCAGTGTTTCATTGAAAATACCGTATAATATAACGTAATATGCAGTATATCATAGAAAATACCATGTAATATAACGTAATATACAGTGTATCATTGAAAATACCTTATAATATAACGTAATATGCAGTGTATCATTGAAAATACCTTCTAATATATCGTTGTTTATCATTGAAAATACCTTATAATATAACGTAATATGCAGTGTATCATTGAAAATACCTTCTAATATATCGTAGTTTATCATTGAAAATACCTTATAATATAACGTAATGTGCAGTGTATCATTGAAAATACCTTATAACATATCCTAATATGCAGTGTATCATAGAAAATACCTTATAATATAACGTAATATGCAGTGTATCATTTAAAATACCTTATAATATAAAGTAACATGCAGTGTATCATTGAAAATACCTTATAATATAACGTAATATGTAGTGTATCATTGAAAATACCTTATAATATGGCGTAATATGCAGTGTATCATTGAAAATACCTTATAATATAGCGTAATATGCAGTGTATCATTGAAAATACCTTATAATATAGCGTAATATGCAGTGTATCATTGAAAATACCTTATAATATAACGTAATATGTAGTGTATCATTGAAAATACCTTATAATATAGCGTAATATGCAGTGTATCATTGAAAATACCTTATAATATATCGTAATATGCAGTGTATCATTGAAAATACCTTATAATATAACGTAATATGCAGTGTATCATTGAAAATACCTTATAATATAACGTAATATGCAGTGTTTCATTGAAAATACCTTATAATATAACATAATATGCAGTGTATCATTGAAAATACCTTATAATATAACGTAATATGCAGTGTATCATTGAAAATACCATGTAATATAATGTAATATACAGTGTATCATTGAAAATACCTTATAATATAACGTAATATGCAGTGTATCAATGAAAATACCTTCTAATATATCGTAGTTTATCATTGAAAACACCTTATAATATAACGTAATATGCAGTGTATCATTGAAAATACCTTATAATATAACGTAATATGCAGTGTATCATTGAAAATACCTTATAATATAACGTAATATGCAGTGTATCATAGAAAATACCATATAATATAACGTAATATACAGTGTATCATTGAAAATACCTTATAATATAACGTAATATGCAGTGTATCATTGAAAATACCTTCTAATATATCGTAGTTTATCATTGAAAATACCTTATATTATAACGTAATATGCAGTGTATCATTGAAAATACCTTGTAATATAACGTAATATGCAGTGTATCATTGAAAATACCTTATAATATAACGTAATATGCAGTGTATCATTGAAAATACCTTATAATATAACGTAATATGCAGTGTATCATTGAAAATACCTTATAATATAACATAATATGCAGTGTATCATTGAAAATACCTTATAATATAACGTAATATGCAGTGTATCATAGAAAATACCATGTAATATAATGTAATATACAGTGTATCATTGAAAATACCTTATAATATAACGTAATATGCAGTGTATCAATGAAAATACCTTCTAATATATCGTAGTTTATCATTGAAAACACCTTATAATATAACGTAATATGCAGTGTATCATTGAAAATACCTTATAATATAACGTAATATGCAGTGTATCATTGAAAATACCTTATAATATAACGTAATATGCAGTGTATCATAGAAAATACCATATAATATAACGTAATATACAGTGTATCATTGAAAATACCTTATAATATAACGTAATATGCAGTGTATCATTTAAAATACCTTCTAATATATCGTAGTTTATCATTGAAAATACCTTATATTATAACGTAATATGCAGTGTATCATTGAAAATACCTTGTAATATAACGTAATATGCAGTGTATCATTGAAAATTCCTTATAATATGACGTAATATGCAGTGTATCATTGAAAATACCTTGTAATATATCGTAGTTTATCATTGAGAATTCCTTATAATATAACGTAATATGCAGTGTATCATTGAGAATACCTTATAATATAAAGTAATATGCAGTGTATCATTGAAAATACCTTATAATATATCGTAATTTGTAGTGTATCATTGAAGATACCTTATAATATATCGTAATTCGTAGTGTATAATTGAAAATACCTTATAATATAACGAAATATGCAGTGTATCATTGAAAATACCTTATAATATATGGTAGTTTATCATTGAAAATACCTTATAATAAAACGTAATATGCAGTGTATCATTGAAAATGCCTTATAATATAACGAAATATGCAGTGTATCATTGAGAATACCTTATAATATATCGTAATTTGTAGTGTATCATTGAAGGTACCTTATAATATATCGTAATTTGTAGTGTATAATTGAAAATACCTTATAATATAACGAAATATGCAGTGTATCATTGAAAATACCTTATAATATATCGTAGTTTATCATTGAAAATTCCTTATAATATAACGTAATTTGCATTGTATCATTGGAAATAACTTATAATATGACGTAATATGTAGTGTATCATTGAAAATACCTTATATTATATCGTAGTTTATCATTGAAAATTCCTTATAATATAACGTAATATGCAGTGTTTCATTGCAAATAACCTTATAATATCACGTAATATGCAGTGTATCATTGAAAATTCCTTATAATATAACGTAATATGCAGTGCATCATTGAAAATACCTTTTAATATAACGTAACATACAGTGTTTCATTGCAAATAACCTTATAATATAACGTAATATGCAGTGTATCATTGGCAATACCATCTAATATGACGTAATATGCAGTGTTTCATTGAACATACCTTATACTACAACGTAATATACAGTATATCATTGAAAATACCTTATAATATATCGTAATATGTAGTTTATCATAGAAAATACCTTATAATATAACGTAATATGCAGTGTATCATAGAAAATACCATGTAATATAACGTAATATACAGTGTATCATTGAAAATACCTTATAATATAACGTAATATGCAGTGTATCAATGAAAATACCTTCTAATATATCGTAGTTTATCATTGAAAATACCTTATAATATAACGTAATATGCAGTGTATCATTGAAAATACCTTATAATATAACGTAATATGCAGTGTATCATTGAAAATACCTTATAATATAAAGTAACATGCAGTGTATCATTGAAAATACCTTATAATATAACGTAATATGTAGTGTATCATTGAAAATACCTTATAATATAGCGTAATATGCAGTGTATCATTGAAAATACCTTATAATATAGCGTAATATGCAGTGTATCATTGAAAATACCTTATAATATAACGTAATATGCAGTGTATCATTGGCAATACCATCTAATATGACGTAATATGCAGTGTATCATAGAAAATACCATGTAATATAACGTAATATACAGTGTATCATTGAAAATACCTTATAATATAACGTAATATGCAGTGTATCATTGAAAATACCTTCTAATATATCGTAGTTTATCATTGAAAATACCTTATAATATAACGTAATATGCAGTGTATCATTGAGAATACCTTATAATATATAGTAATATGCAGTGTATCATTGAAAATACCTTATAATATATCGTAATTTGTAGTGTATCATTGGAAATACCTTATAATATAACGTAATATGCAGTGTATCATTGGCAATACCATCTAATATGACGTAATATGCAGTGTTTCATTGAAAATACCTTATACTACAACGTAATATACAGTATATCATTGAAAATACCTTATAATATATCGTAATATGTAGTTTATCATTGTAAATACCTTATAACATAACGTAATTTGCATTGTATCATTGGAAATAACTTATAATATGACGTAATATGTAGTGTATCATTGGAAATACCTTATATTATATCGTAGTTTATCATTGAAAATTCCTTATAATATAACGTAATATGCAGTGTTTCATTGCTAATAACCTTATAATATAACGTAATATGCAGTGTATCATTGAAAATTCCTTATAATATGACGTAATATGCAGTGTATCATTGAAAATACCTTCTAATATATCGTAGTTTATCATTGAGAATTCCTTATAATATAACGTAATTTGCATTGTATCATTGGAAATAACTTATAATATGACGTAATATGTAGTGTATCATTGAAAATACCTTATATTATATCGTAATTTGTAGTTTATCATTGAAGATACCTTATAATATATCGTAATTTGTAGTTTATCATTGAAAATACCTTATAATATATCGTAATTTGTAGTGTATCATTGAAAATACCTTATAATATAACGTAATATGCAGTGTATCATTGAAAACACCTTATAATAAAACGTAATATGCAGTGTATCATTGAAAATGCCTTATAATATAACGAAATATGCAGTGTATCATTGAAAATACCTTATAATATATCGTAGTTTATGATTGAAAATTCCTTATAATATAACGTAATTTGCATTGTATCATTGGAAATAACTTATAATATGACGTAATATGTAGTGTATCATTGAAAATACGTTATATTATATCGTAGTTTATCATTGAAAATTCCTTATAATATAACGTAATATGCAGTGTTTCATTGCAAATAACCTTATAATATAACGTTATATGCAGTGTATCATTGAAAATTCCTTATAATATAACGTACTATGCAGTGCATCATTGAAAATACCTTTTAATATAACGTAACATACAGTGTTTCATTGCAAATAACCTTATAATATAACGTAATATGCAGTGTATCATTGAAAATACCTTATAATATATCGTAATATGTAGTTTATCATTGGAAATACCTTATAATATAACGTAATATGCAGTGTATCATTGGCAATACCATCTAATATGACGTAATATGCAGTGTATCATTGAAAATACCTTATACTACAACGTAATATACAGTATATCATTGAAAATACCTTATAATATATCGTAATATGTAGTTTATCATTGTAAATACCTTATAACATAACGTAATTTGCATTCTATCATTGGAAATAACTTATAATATGACGTAATATGTAGTGTATCATTGAAAATACCTTATATTATATCGTAATTTGTAGTTTATCATTGAAGATACCTTATAATATATCGTAATTTGTAGTTTATCATTGAAAATACCTTATAATATATCGTAATTTGTAGTGTATCATTGAAAATACCTTATAATATAACGTAATATGCAGTGTATCATTGAAAACACATGATAATAAAACGTAATATGCAGTGTATCATTGAAAATGCCTTATAATATAACGAAATATGCAGTGTATCATTGAAAATACCTTATAATATATCGTAGTTTATCATTGAAAATACCTTATAATATAACGTAATTTGCATTGTATCATTGGAAATAACTTATAATATGACGTAATATGTAGTGTATCATTGAAAATACGTTATATTATATCGTAGTTTATCATTGAAAATTCCTTATAATATAACGTAATATGCAGTGTTTCATTGCAAATAACCTTATAATATAACGTAATATGCAGTGTATCATTGAAAATTCCTTATAATATAACGTAATATACAGTGCATCATTGAAAATACCTTTTAATATAACGTAACATACAGTGTTTCATTGCAAATAACCTTATAATATAACGTAATATGCAGTGTATCATTGAAAATACCTTATAATATATCGTAATATGTAGTTTATCATTGGAAATACCTTATAATATAACGTAATATGCAGTGTATCATTGGCAATACCATCTAATATGACGTAATATGCAGTGTATCATAGCAAATACCATGTAATATAACGTAATATACAGTGTATCATTGAAAATACCTTATAATATAACGTAATATGCAGTGTATCATTGAAAATACCTTCTAATATATCGTAGTTTATCATTGAAAATACCTTATAATATAACGTAATATGCAGTGTATCATTGAAAATACCTTATAATATAACGTAATATGCAGTGTATCATTGAAAATACCTTCTAATATATCGTTGTTTATCATTGAAAATACCTTATAATATAACGTAATA
Organism: Lasioglossum lativentre; assembly: GCA_916610255.1. Taxonomy (NCBI): domain Eukaryota; kingdom Metazoa; phylum Arthropoda; class Insecta; order Hymenoptera; family Halictidae; genus Lasioglossum; species Lasioglossum lativentre. The sequence goes on along the minus strand of CAKAJI010000715.1, from coordinate 776,555 downwards.
TGCAGTGTATCATTGAAAATACCTTCTAATATATCGTAGTTTATCATTGAAAATACCTTATAATATAACGTAATATGCAGTGTATCATTGAAAATACCTTATAACATATCCTAATATGCAGTGTATCATAGAAAATACCTTATAATATAACGTAATATGCAGTGTATCATTGAAAATACCTTATAATATAACGTAATATGCAGTGTATCATAGAAAATACCATGTAATATAACGTAATATACAGTGTATCATTGAAAATACCTTATAATATAACGTAATATGCAGTGTATCATTGAAAATACCTTCTAATATATCGTAATATGCAGTATATCAATGAAAATACCTTATAATACAGCGTAATATCCAGTGTATCATTGAAAATACCTTATAATATAACGTAATATGCAGTGTATCATTGAAAATACCTTGTAATATAACGTAATATGCAGTGTATCATTGAAAATACCTTATAATATAACGTAATATGCAGTGTATCATTGAAAATACCTTATAATATAACGTAATATGCAGTGTATCATAGAAAATACCATGTAATATAACGTAATATACAGTGTATCGTTGAAAATACCTTATAATATAACGTAATATGCAGTGTATCATTGAAAATACCTTCTAATATATCGTAGTTTATCATTGAAAATACCTTATAATATAACGTAATATGCAGTGTATCATTGAAAATACCTTATAATATAACGTAATATGCAGTGTATCATTGAAAATACCTTATAATATAACGTAATATGCAGTATATCATAGAAAATACCATGTAATATAACGTAATATACAGTGTATCATTGAAAATACCTTATAATATAACGTAATATGCAGTGTATCATTGAAAATACCTTATAATATAAAGTAACATGCAGTGTATCATTGAAAATACCTTATAATATAACGTAATATGTAGTGTATCATTGAAAATACCTTATAATATGGCGTAATATGCAGTGTATCATTGAAAATACCTTATAATATAGCGTAATATGCAGTGAATCATTGAAAATACCTTATAATATAGCGTAATATGCAGTGTATCATTGAAAATACCTTATAATATAACGTAATATGTAGTGTATCATTGAAAATACCTTATAATATAGCGTAATATGCAGTGTATCATTGAAAATACCTTATAATATAGCGTAATATGCAGTGTATCATTGAAAATACCTTATAATATAACGTAATATGCAGTGTATCATTGAAAATACCTTATAATATAACGTAATATGCAGTGTATCATTGAAAATACCTTATAATATAACGTAATATGCAGTGTATCATAGAAAATACCATGTAATATAATGTAATATACAGTGTATCATTGAAAATACCTTATAATATAACGTAATATGCAGTGTATCAATGAAAATACCTTCTAATATATCGTAGTTTATCATTGAAAACACCTTATAATATAACGTAATATGCAGTGTATCATTGAAAATACCTTATAATATAACGTAATATGCAGTGTATCATTGAAAATACCTTATAATATAACGTAATATGCAGTGTATCATTGAAAATACCTTATAATATAACGTAATATGCAGTGTATCATTGAAAATACCTTATAATATAACGTAATATGCAGTGTATCATTGAAAATACCTTATAATATAACATAATATGCAGTGTATCATTGAAAATACCTTATAATATAACGTAATATGCAGTGTATCATAGAAAATACCATGTAATATAATGTAATATACAGTGTATCATTGAAAATACCTTATAATATAACGTAATATGCAGTGTATCAATGAAAATACCTTCTAATATATCGTAGTTTATCATTGAAAACACCTTATAATATAACGTAATATGCAGTGTATCATTGAAAATACCTTATAATATAACGTAATATGCAGTGTATCATTGAAAATACCTTATAATATAACGTAATATGCAGTGTATCATAGAAAATACCATATAATATAACGTAATATACAGTGTATCATTGAAAATACCTTATAATATAACGTAATATGCAGTGTATCATTGAAAATACCTTCTAATATATCGTAGTTTATCATTGAAAATACCTTATATTATAACGTAATATGCAGTGTATCATTGAAAATACCTTGTAATATAACGTAATATGCAGTGTATCATTGAAAATACCTTATAATATAACGTAATATGCAGTGTATCATTGAAAATACCTTATAATATAACGTAATATGCAGTGTATCATTGAAAATACCTTATAATATAACATAATATGCAGTGTATCATTGAAAATACCTTATAATATAACGTAATATGCAGTGTATCATAGAAAATACCATGTAATATAATGTAATATACAGTGTATCATTGAAAATACCTTATAATATAACGTAATATGCAGTGTATCAATGAAAATACCTTCTAATATATCGTAGTTTATCATTGAAAACACCTTATAATATAACGTAATATGCAGTGTATCATTGAAAATACCTTATAATATAACGTAATATGCAGTGTATCATTGAAAATACCTTCTAATATATCGTAGTTTATCATTGAAAATACCTTATATTATAACGTAATATGCAGTGTATCATTGAAAATACCTTGTAATATAACGTAATATGCAGTGTATCATTGAAAATACCTTATAATATAACGTAATATGCAGTGTATCATTGAAAATACCTTATAATATAACGTAATATGCAGTGTATCATAGAAAATACCATGTAATATAACGTAATATACAGTGTATCATTGAAAATACCTTATAATATGGCGTAATATGCAGTGTATCATTGAAAATACCTTATAATATAACGTAATATGCAGTGTATCATAGAAAATACCATGTAATATAATGTAATATACAGTGTATCATTGAAAATACCTTATAATATAACGTAATATGCAGTGTATCAATGAAAATACCTTCTAATATATCGTAGTTTATCATTGAAAACACCTTATAATATAACGTAATATGCAGTGTATCATTGAAAATACCTTATAATATAACGTAATATGCAGTGTATCATTGAAAATACCTTATAATATAACGTAATATGCAGTGCATCATAGAAAATACCATATAATATAACGTAATATACAGTGTATCATTGAAAATACCTTATAATATAACGTAATATGCAGTGTATCATTGAAAATACCTTCTAATATATCGTAGTTTATCATTGAAAATACCTTATATTATAACGTAATATGCAGTGTATCATTGAAAATACCTTGTAATATAACGTAATATGCAGTGTATCATTGAAAATACCTTATAATATAACGTAATATGCAGTGTATCATTGAAAATACCTTATAATATAACGTAATATGCAGTGTATCATAGAAAATACCATGTAATATAACGTAATATACAGTGTATCATTGAAAATACCTTATAATATAACGTAATATGCAGTGTATCATTGAAAATACCTTCTAATATATCGTAGTTTATCATTGAAAATACCTTATAATATAACGTAATATGCAGTGTATCATTGAAAATACCTTATAATATAACGTGATATGCAGTGTATCATTGAAAATACCATGTAATATACAGTGTATCATTGAAAATACCTTATAATATAACGTAATATGCAGTGTATCATTGAAAATACCTTATAATATAACGTAATATGCAGTGTATCATAGAAAATACCATGTAATATATTGTAGTTTATCATTGAGAATTCCTTATAATATAACGTAATATGCAGTGTTTCATTGCAAATAACCTTATAATATAACGTAATATGCAGTGTATCATTGAAAATTCCTTATAATATGACGTAATATGCAGTGTATCATTGAAAATACATTGTAATATATCGTAGTTTATCATTGAGAATTCCTTATGATATAACGTAATATGCAGTGTTTCATTGCAAATAACCTTATAATATAACGTAATATGCAGTGTATCATTGAAAATTCCTTATAATATGACGTAATATGCAGTGTATCATTGAAAATACCTTGTAATATATCGTAGTTTATCATTGAGAATTCCTTATAATATAACGTAATATGCAGTGTATCATTGAGAATACCTTATAATATAAAGTAATATGCAGTGTATCATTGAAAATACCTTATAATATATCGTAATATGTAGTGTATCATTGAAGATACCTTATAATATATCGTAATTCGTAGTGTATAATTGAAAATACCTTATAATATAACGAAATATGCAGTGTATCATTGAAAATACCTTATAATATATCGTAGTTTATCATTGAAAATACCTTATAATAAAACGTAATATGCAGTGTATCATTGAAAATGCCTTATAATATAACGAAATATGCAGTGTATCATTGAGAATACCTTATAATATATCGTAATTTGTAGTGTATCATTGAAGGTACCTTATAATATATCGTAATTTGTAGTGTATAATTGAAAATACCTTATAATATAACGAAATATGCAGTGTATCATTGAAAATACCTTATAATATAACGTAATATGCAGTGTATCATAGAAAATACCATATAATATAACGTAATATACAGTGTATCATTGAAAATACCTTATAATATAACGTAATATGCAGTGTATCATTGAAAATACCTTCTAATATATCGTAGTTTATCATTGAAAATACCTTATAATATAACGTAATATGCAGTGTATCATTGAAAATACCTTATAATATAACGTAATATGCAGTGTATCATAGAAAATACCATATAATATAACGTAATATACAGTGTATCATTGAAAATACCTTATAATATAACGTAATATGCAGTGTATCATTGAAAATACCTTCTAATATATCGTAGTTTATCATTGAAAATACCTTATATTATAACGTAATATGCAGTGTATCATTGAAAATACCTTGTAATATAACGTAATATGCAGTGTATCATTGAAAATACCTTATAATGTAACGTAATATGCAGTGTATCATTGAAAATACCTTATAATATAACGTAATATGCAGTGTATCATAGAAAATACCATGTAATATAACGTAATATACAGTGTATCATTGAAAATACCTTATAATATAACGTAATATGCAGTGTATCATTGAAAATACCTTCTAATATATCGTAGTTTATCATTGAAAATACCTTATAATATAACGTAATATGCAGTGTATCATTGAAAATACCTTATAATATAACGTGATATGCAGTGTATCATTGAAAATACCTTCTAATATATCGTAGTTTATCATTGAAAATACCTTATAATATAACGTAATATGCAGTGTATCATTGAAAATACCTTATAATATAACGTAATATGCAGTGTATCATTGAAAATACCTTATAATATAACGTAATATGCAGTATATCATAGAAAATACCATGTAATATACAGTGTATCATTGAAAATACCTTATAATATAACGTAATATGCAGTGTATCATTGAAAATACCTTATAATATAACGTAATATGCAGTGTATCATAGAAAATACCATGTAATATATCGTAGTTTATCATTGAAAATACCTTATAATATAACGTAATATGCAGTGTTTCATTGCAAATAACCTTATAATATAACGTAATATGCAGTGTATCATTGAAAATTCCTTATAATATGACGTAATTTGCAGTGTATCATTGAAAATACATTGTAATATATCGTAGTTTATCATTGAGAATTCCTTATAATATAACGTAATATGCAGTGTTTCATTGCAAATAACCTTATAATATAACGTAATATGTAGTGTATCATTGAAAATACCTTATATTATATCGTAGTTTATCATTGAAAATACCTTATAATATAACGTAATATGCAGTGTATCATTGAAAATACCTTATAATATAACGTGATATGCAGTGTATCATTGAAAATACCTTCTAATATATCGTAGTTTATCATTGAAAATACCTTATAATATAACGTAATATGCAGTGTATCATTGAAAATACCTTATAATATAACGTAATATGCAGTGTATCATTGAAAATACCTTATAATATAACGTAATATGCAGTATATCATAGAAAATACCATGTAATATACAGTGTATCATTGAAAATACCTTATAATATAACGTAATATGCAGTGTATCATTGAAAATACCTTATAATATAACGTAATATGCAGTGTATCATAGAAAATACCATGTAATATATCGTAGTTTATCATTGAGAATTCCTTATAATATAACGTAATATGCAGTGTTTCATTGCAAATAACCTTATAATATAACGTAATATGCAGTGTATCATTGAAAATTCCTTATAATATGACGTAATATGCAGTGTATCATTGAAAATACATTGTAATATATCGTAGTTTATCATTGAGAATTCCTTATAATATAACGTAATATGCAGTGTTTCATTGCAAATAACCTTATAATATAACGTAATATGCAGTGTATCATTGAAAATTCCTTATAATATGACGTAATATGCAGTGTATCATTGAAAATACCTTGTAATATATCGTAGTTTATCATTGAGAATTCCTTATAATATAACGTAATATGCAGTGTATCATTGAGAATACCTTATAATATAAAGTAATATGCAGTGTATCATTGAAAATACCTTATAATATATCGTAATTTGTAGTGTATCATTGAAGATACCTTATAATATATCGTAATTCGTAGTGTATAATTGAAAATACCTTTTAATATAACGTAACATACAGTGTTTCATTGCAAATAACCTTATAATATAACGTAATATGCAGTGTATCATTGGCAATACCATCTAATATGACGTAATATGCAGTGTTTCATTGAAAATACCTTATACTATAACGTAATATACAGTATATCATTGAAAATACCTTATAATATATCGTAATATGTAGTTTATCATTGTAAATACCTTATAACATAACGTAATTTGCATTCTATCATTGGAAATAACTTATAATATGACGTAATATGTAGTGTATCATTGGAAATACCTTATATTATATCGTAATTTGTAGTTTATCATTGAAGATACCTTATAATATATCGTAATTTGTAGTTTGTCATTGAAAATACCTTATAATATATCGTAATTTGTAGTGTATCATTGAAAATACCTTATAATATAACGTAATATGCAGTGTATCATTGAAAACACCTTATAATAAAACGTAATATGCAGTGTATCATTGAAAATGCCTTATAATATAACGAAATATGCAGTGCATCATTGAAAATACCTTTTAATATAACGTAACATACAGTGTTTCATTGCAAATAACCTTATAATATAACGTAATATGCAGTGTATCATTGAAAATACCTTATAATATATCGTAATATGTAGTTTATCATTGGAAATACCTTATAATATAACGTAATATGCAGTGTATCATTGGCAATACCATGTAATATAACGTAATATACAGTGTATCATTGAAAATACCTTATAATATAACGTAATATGCAGTGTATCATTGAAAATACCTTCTAATATATCGTAGTTTATCATTGAAAATACCTTATAATATAACGTAATATGCAGTGTATCATTGAAAATACCTTATAATATAACGTAATATGCAGTGTATCATTGAAAATACCTTCTAATATATCGTTGTTTATCATTGAAAATACCTTATAATATAACGTAATATGCAGTGTATCAATGAAAATACCTTCTAATATATCGTAGTTTATCATTGAAAACACCTTATAATATAACGTAGTATGCAGTGCATCATTGAAAATACCTTATAATATAACGTAATATGCAGTGTATCATTGAAAATACCTTATAATATAACGTAATATGCAGTGTATCATAGAAAATACCATATAATATAACGTAATATACAGTGTATCATTGAAAATACCTTATAATATAACGTAATATGCAGTGTATCATTGAAAATACCTTCTAATATAACGTAGTTTATCATTGAAAATACCTTATATTATAACGTAATATGCAGTGTATCATTGAAAATACCTTGTAATATAACGTAATATGCAGTGTATCATTGAAAATACCTTATAATGTAACGTAATATGCAGTGTATCATTGAAAATACCTTATAATATAACGTAATATGCAGTGTATCATAGAAAATACCATGTAATATAACGTAATATACAGTGTATCATTGAAAATACCTTATAATATAACGTAATATGCAGTGTATCATTGAAAATACCTTCTAATATATCGTAGTTTATCATTGAAAATACCTTATAATATAACGTAATATGCAGTGTATCATTGAAAATACCTTATAATATAACGTGATATGCAGTGTATCATTGAAAATACCTTCTAATATATCGTAGTTTATCATTGAAAATACCTTATAATATAACGTAATATGCAGTGTATCATTGAAAATACCTTATAATATAACGTAATATGCAGTGTATCATTGAAAATACCTTATAATATAACGTAATATGCAGTATATCATAGAAAATACCATGTAATATACAGTGTATCATTGAAAATACCTTATAATATAACGTAATATGCAGTGTATCATTGAAAATACCTTATAATATAACGTAATATGCAGTGTATCATAGAAAATACCATGTAATATATCGTAGTTTATCATTGAGAATTCCTTATAATATAACGTAATATGCAGTGTTTCATTGCAAATAACCTTATAATATAACGTAATATGCAGTGTATCATTGAAAATTCCTTATAATATGACGTAATTTGCAGTGTATCATTGAAAATACATTGTAATATATCGTAGTTTATCATTGAGAATTCCTTATAATATAACGTAATATGCAGTGTTTCATTGCAAATAACCTTATAATATAACGTAATATGCAGTATATCATTGAAAATACCTTATAATATATCGTAATATGTAGTTTATCATAGAAAATACCTTATAATATAACGTAATATGCAGTGTATCATTGAAAATACCTTATAATATAACGTAATATGCAGTGTATCATTGAAAATACCTTCTAATATATCGTAGTTTATCATTGAAAATACCTTATAATATAACGTAATATGCAGTGTATCATTGAAAATACCTTATAATATAACGTAATATGTAGTGTATCATTGAAAATACCTTATAATATAACGTAATATGCAGTATATCATAGAAAATACCATGTAATATACAGTGTATCATTGAAAATACCTTATAATATAACGTAATATGCAGTGTATCATTGAAAATACCTTATAATATAACGTAATATGCAGTGTATCATAGAAAATACCATGTAATATATCGTAGTTTATCATTGAGAATTCCTTATAATATAACGTAATATGCAGTGTTTCATTGCAAATAACCTTATAATATAACGTAATATGCAGTGTATCATTGAAAATTCCTTATAATATGACGTAATATGCAGTGTATCATTGAAAATACATTGTAATATATCGTAGTTTATCATTGAGAATTCCTTATAATATAACGTAATATGCAGTGTTTCATTGCAAATAACCTTATAATATAACGTAATATGCAGTGTATCATTGAAAATTCCTTATAATATGACGTAATATGCAGTGTATCATTGAAAATACCTTATAATATATCGTAGTTTATCATTGAAAATTCCTTATAATATAACGTAATATGCAGTGTATCATTGAGAATACCTTATAATATAAAGTAATATGCAGTGTATCATTGAAAATACCTTATAATATATCGTAATTTGTAGTGTATCATTGAAGATACCTTATAATATATCGTAATTCGTAGTGTATAATTGAAAATACCTTTTAATATAACGTAACATACAGTGTTTCATTGCAAATAACCTTATAATATAACGTAATATGCAGTGTATCATTGGCAATACCATCTAATATGACGTAATATGCAGTGTTTCATTGAAAATACCTTATAATATAACGTAATATGCAGTGTATCATTGAAAATACCTTCTAATATATCGTAGTTTATCATTGAAAATACCTTATAATATAACGTAATATGCAGTGTATCATTGAAAATACCTTATAATATAACGTAATATGCAGTGTATCATTGAAAATACCTTGTAATATAACGTAATATGCAGTGTATCATTGAAAATACCTTATAATGTAACGTAATATGCAGTGTATCATTGAAAATACCTTATAATATAACGTAATATGCAGTGTATCATAGAAAATACCATGTAATATAACGTAATATACAGTGTATCATTGAAAATACCTTATAATATAACGTAATATGCAGTGTATCATTGAAAATACCTTCTAATATATCGTAGTTTATCATTGAAAATACCTTATAATATAACGTAATATGCAGTGTATCATTGAAAATACCTTATAATATAACGTGATATGCAGTGTATCATTGAAAATACCTTCTAATATATCGTAGTTTATCATTGAAAATACCTTATAATATAACGTAATATGCAGTGTATCATTGAAAATACCTTATAATATAACGTAATATGCAGTGTATCATTGAAAATACCTTATAATATAACGTAATATGCAGTATATCATAGAAAATACCATGTAATATACAGTGTATCATTGAAAATACCTTATAATATAACGTAATATGCAGTGTATCATTGAAAATACCTTATAATATAACGTAATATGCAGTGTATCATAGAAAATACCATGTAATATATCGTAGTTTATCATTGAGAATTCCTTATAATATAACGTAATATGCAGTGTTTCATTGCAAATAACCTTATAATATAACGTAATATGCAGTGTATCATTGAAAATTCCTTATAATATGACGTAATTTGCAGTGTATCATTGAAAATACATTGTAATATATCGTAGTTTATCATTGAGAATTCCTTATAATATAACGTAATATGCAGTGTTTCATTGCAAATAACCTTATAATATAACGTAATATGCAGTGTATCATTGAAAATACCTTATAATATATCGTAGTTTATCATTGAAAATACCTTATAATATAACGTAATATGCAGTGTATCATTGAAAATACCTTATAATATAACGTAATATGCAGTGTATCATTGAAAATACCTTCTAATATATCGTAGTTTATCATTGAAAATACCTTATAATATAACGTAATATGCAGTGTATCATTGAAAATACCTTATAATATAACGTAATATGTAGTGTATCATTGAAAATACCTTATAATATAACGTAATATGCAGTATATCATAGAAAATACCATGTAATATACAGTGTATCATTGAAAATACCTTATAATATAACGTAATATGCAGTGTATCATTGAAAATACCTTATAATATAACGTAATATGCAGTGTATCATAGAAAATACCATGTAATATATCGTAGTTTATCATTGAGAATTCCTTATAATATAACGTAATATGCAGTGTTTCATTGCAAATAACCTTATAATATAACGTAATATGCAGTGTATCATTGAAAATTCCTTATAATATGACGTAATATGCAGTGTATCATTGAAAATACATTGTAATATATCGTAGTTTATCATTGAGAATTCCTTATAATATAACGTAATATGCAGTGTTTCATTGCAAATAACCTTATAATATAACGTAATATGCAGTGTATCATTGAAAATTCCTTATAATATGACGTAATATGCAGTGTATCATTGAAAATACCTTGTAATATATCGTAGTTTATCATTGAGAATTCCTTATAATATAACGTAATATGCAGTGTATCATTGAGAATACCTTATAATATAAAGTAATATGCAGTGTATCATTGAAAATACCTTATAATATATCGTAATTTGTAGTGTATCATTGAAGATACCTTATAATATATCGTAATTTGTAGTGTATAATTGAAAATACCTTTTAATATAACGTAACATACAGTGTTTCATTGCAAATAACCTTATAATATAACGTAATATGCAGTGTATCATTGGCAATACCATCTAATATGACGTAATATGCAGTGTTTCATTGAAAATACCTTATACTATAACGTAATATACAGTATATCATTGAAAATACCTTATAATATATCGTAATATGTAGTTTATCATTGTAAATACCTTATAACATAACGTAATTTGCATTCTATCATTGGAAATAACTTATAATATGACGTAATATGTAGTGTATCATTGGAAATACCTTATATTATATCGTAATTTGTAGTTTATCATTGAAGATACCTTATAATATATCGTAATTTGTAGTTTATCATTGAAAATACCTTATAATATATCGTAATTTGTAGTGTATCATTGAAAATACCTTATAATATAACGTAATATGCAGTGTATCATTGAAAACACCTTATAATAAAACGTAATATGCAGTGTATCATTGAAAATGCCTTATAATATAACGAAATATGCAGTGTATAATTGAAAATACCTTTTAATATAACGTAACATACAGTGTTTCATTGCAAATAACCTTATAATATAACGTAATATGCAGTGTATCATTGAAAATACCTTATAATATATCGTAATATGTAGTTTATCATTGGAAATACCTTATAATATAACGTAATATGCAGTGTATCATTGGCAATACCATGTAATATAACGTAATATACAGTGTATCATTGAAAATACCTTATAATATAACGTAATATGCAGTGTATCATTGAAAATACCTTCTAATATATCGTAGTTTATCATTGAAAATACCTTATAATATAACGTAATATGCAGTGTATCATTGAAAATACCTTATAATATAACGTAATATGCAGTGTATCATTGAAAATACCTTATAATATAACGTAATATGCAGTATATCATAGAAAATACCATGTAATATAACGTAATATACAGTGTATCATTGAAAATACCTTATAATATAACGTAATATGCAGTGTATCATTGAAAATACCTTCTAATATATCGTTGTTTATCATTGAAAATACCTTATAATATAACGTAATATGCAGTGTATCATTGAAAATACCTTCTAATATATCGTAGTTTATCATTGAAAATACCTTATAATATAACGTAATGTGCAGTGTATCATTGAAAATACCTTATAACATATCCTAATATGCAGTGTATCATAGAAAATACCTTATAATATAACGTAATATGCAGTGTATCATTTAAAATACCTTATAATATAAAGTAACATGCAGTGTATCATTGAAAATACCTTATAATATAACGTAATATGTAGTGTATCATTGAAAATACCTTATAATATGGCGTAATATGCAGTGTATCATTGAAAATACCTTATAATATAACGTAATATGCAGTGTATCATAGAAAATACCATGTAATATAATGTAATATACAGTGTATCATTGAAAATACCTTATAATATAACGTAATATGCAGTGTATCAATGAAAATACCTTCTAATATATCGTAGTTTATCATTGAAAACACCTTATAATATAACGTAATATGCAGTGTATCATTGAAAATACCTTATAATATAACGTAATATGCAGTGTATCATTGAAAATACCTTATAATATAACGTAATATGCAGTGCATCATAGAAAATACCATATAATATAACGTAATATACAGTGTATCATTGAAAATTCCTTATAATATGACGTAATATGCAGTGTATCATTGAAAATACCTTGTAATATATCGTAGTTTATCATTGAGAATTCCTTATAATATAACGTAATATGCAGTGTATCATTGAGAATACCTTATAATATAAAGTAATATGCAGTGTATCATTGAAAATACCTTATAATATATCGTAATTTGTAGTGTATCATTGAAGATACCTTATAATATATCGTAATTCGTAGTGTATAATTGAAAATACCTTATAATATAACGAAATATGCAGTGTATCATTGAAAATACCTTATAATATATCGTAGTTTATCATTGAAAATACCTTATAATAAAACGTAATATGCAGTGTATCATTGAAAATGCCTTATTATATAACGAAATATGCAGTGTATCATTGAGAATACCTTATAATATATCGTAATTTGTAGTGTATCATTGAAGGTACCTTATAATATATCGTAATTTGTAGTGTATAAATGAAAATACCTTATAGTATAACGAAATATGCAGTGTATCATTGAAAATACCTTATAATATATCGTAGTTTATCATTGAAAATTCCTTATAATATAACGTAATTTGCATTGTATCATTGGAAATAACTTATAATATGACGTAATATGTAGTGTATCATTGAAAATACCTTATATTATATCGTAGTTTATCATTGAAAATTCCTTATAATATAACGTAATATGCAGTGTTTCATTGCAAATAACCTTATAATATCACGTAATATGCAGTGTATCATTGAAAATTCCTTATAATATAACGTAATATGCAGTGCATCATTGAAAATACCTTTTAATATAACGTAACATACAGTGTTTCATTGCAAATAACCTTATAATATAACGTAATATGCAGTGTATCATTGGCAATACCATCTAATATGACGTAATATGCAGTGTTTCATTGAAAATACCTTATACTACAACGTAATATACAGTATATCATTGAAAATACCTTATAATATATCGTAATATGTAGTTTATCATTGTAAATACCTTATAACATAACGTAATTTGCATTCTATCATTGGAAATAACTTATAATATGACGTAATATGTAGTGTATCATTGGAAATACCTTATATTATATCGTAATTTGTAGTTTATCATTGAAGATACCTTATAATATATCGTAATTTGTAGTTTATCATTGAAAATACCTTATAATATAACGTAATATGCAGTGTATCATTGAAAATACCTTCTAATATATCGTAGTTTATCATTGAAAATACCTTATAATATAACGTAATGTGCAGTGTATCATTGAAAATACCTTATAACATATCCTAATATGCAGTGTATCATAGAAAATACCTTATAATATAACGTAATATGCAGTGTATCATTTAAAATACCTTATAATATAAAGTAACATGCAGTGTATCATTGAAAATACCTTATAATATAACGTAATATGTAGTGTATCATTGAAAATACCTTATAATATGGCGTAATATGCAGTGTATCATTGAAAATACCTTATAATATAGCGTAATATGCAGTGTATCATTGAAAATACCTTATAATATAGCGTAATATGCAGTGTATCATTGAAAATACCTTATAATATAACGTAATATGTAGTGTATCATTGAAAATACCTTATAATATAGCGTAATATGCAGTGTATCATTGAAAATACCTTATAATATAGCGTAATATGCAGTGTATCATTGAAAATACCTTATAATATAACGTAATATGCAGTGTATCATTGAAAATACCTTATAATATAACGTAATATGCAGTGTATCATTGAAAATACCTTATAATATAACATAATATGCAGTGTATCATTGAAAATACCTTATAATATAACGTAATATGCAGTGTATCATAGAAAATACCATGTAATATAATGTAATATACAGTGTATCATTGAAAATACCTTATAATATAACGTAATATGCAGTGTATCAATGAAAATACCTTCTAATATATCGTAGTTTATCATTGAAAACACCTTATAATATAACGTAATATGCAGTGTATCATTGAAAATACCTTATAATATAACGTAATATGCAGTGTATCATTGAAAATACCTTATAATATAACGTAATATGCAGTGTATCATAGAAAATACCATATAATATAACGTAATATACAGTGTATCATAGAAAATACCTTATAATATAACGTAATATGCAGTGTATCATTGAAAATACCTTCTAATATATCGTAGTTTATCATTGAAAATACCTTATATTATAACGTAATATGCAGTGTATCATTGAAAATACCTTGTAATATAACGTAATATGCAGTGTATCATTGAAAATACCTTATAATATAACGTAATATGCAGTGTATCATTGAAAATACCTTATAATATAACGTAATATGCAGTGTATCATTGAAAATACCTTATAATATAACATAATATGCAGTGTATCATTGAAAATACCTTATAATATAACGTAATATGCAGTGTATCATAGAAAATACCATGTAATATAATGTAATATACAGTGTATCATTGAAAATACCTTATAATATAACGTAATATGCAGTGTATCAATGAAAATACCTTCTAATATATCGTAGTTTATCATTGAAAACACCTTATAATATAACGTAATATGCAGTGTATCATTGAAAATACCTTATAATATAACGTAATATGCAGTGTATCATTGAAAATACCTTATAATATAACGTAATATGCAGTGTATCATAGAAAATACCATATAATATAACGTAATATACAGTGTATCATTGAAAATTCCTTATAATATGACGTAATATGCAGTGTATCATTGAAAATACCTTGTAATATATCGTAGTTTATCATTGAGAATTCCTTATAATATAACGTAATATGCAGTGTATCATTGAGAATACCTTATAATATAAAGTAATATGCAGTGTATCATTGAAAATACCTTATAATATATCGTAATTTGTAGTGTATCATTGAAGATACCTTATAATATATCGTAATTCGTAGTGTATAATTGAAAATACCTTATAATATAACGAAATATGCAGTGTATCATTGAAAATACCTTATAATATATCGTAGTTTATCATTGAAAATACCTTATAATAAAACGTAATATGCAGTGTATCATTGAAAATGCCTTATTATATAACGAAATATGCAGTGTATCATTGAGAATACCTTATAATATATCGTAATTTGTAGTGTATCATTGAAGGTACCTTATAATATATCGTAATTTGTAGTGTATAATTGAAAATACCTTATAGTATAACGAAATATGCAGTGTATCATTGAAAATACCTTATAATATATCGTAGTTTATCATTGAAAATTCCTTATAATATAACGTAATTTGCATTGTATCATTGGAAATAACTTATAATATGACGTAATATGTAGTGTATCATTGAAAATACCTTATATTATATCGTAGTTTATCATTGAAAATTCCTTATAATATAACGTAATATGCAGTGTTTCATTGCAAATAACCTTATAATATCACGTAATATGCAGTGTATCATTGAAAATTCCTTATAATATAACGTAATATGCAGTGCATCATTGAAAATACCTTTTAATATAACGTAACATACAGTGTTTCATTGCAAATAACCTTATAATATAACGTAATATGCAGTGTATCATTGGCAATACCATCTAATATGACGTAATATGCAGTGTTTCATTGAAAATACCTTATACTACAACGTAATATACAGTATATCATTGAAAATACCTTATAATATATCGTAATATGTAGTTTATCATTGTAAATACCTTATAACATAACGTAATTTGCATTCTATCATTGGAAATAACTTATAATATGACGTAATATGTAGTGTATCATTGGAAATACCTTATATTATATCGTAATTTGTAGTTTATCATTGAAGATACCTTATAATATATCGTAATTTGTAGTTTATCATTGAAAATACCTTATAATATATCGTAATTTGTAGTGTATCATTGAAAATACCTTATAATATAACGTAATATGCAGTGTATCATTGAAAACACCTTATAATAAAACGTAATATGCAGTGTATCATTGAAAATGCCTTATAATATAACGAAATATGCAGTGCATCATTGAAAATACCTTTTAATATAACGTAACATACAGTGTTTCATTGCAAATAACCTTATAATATAACGTAATATGCAGTGTATCATTGAAAATACCTTATAATATATCGTAATATGTAGTTTATGATTGGAAATACCTTATAATATAACGTAATATGCAGTGTATCATTGGCAATACCATGTAATATAACGTAATATACAGTGTATCATTGAAAATACCTTTTAATATAACGTAATATGCAGTGTATCATTGAAAATACCTTCTAATATATCGTAGTTTATCATTGAAAATACCTTATAATATAACGTACTGTGCAGTGTATCATTGAAAATACCTTATAACATATCCTAATATGCAGTGTATCATAGAAAATACCTTATAATATAACGTAATATGCAGTGTATCATTTAAAATACCTTATAATATAAAGTAACATGCAGTGTATCATTGAAAATACCTTATAATATAACGTAATATGTAGTGTATCATTGAAAATACCTTATAATATGGCGTAATATGCAGTGTATCATTGAAAATACCTTATAATATAGCGTAATATGCAGTGTATCATTGAAAATACCATATAATATAACGTAATATGTAGTGTATCATTGAAAATACCTTATAATATAGCGTAATATGCAGTGTATCATTGAAAATACCTTATAATATAACGTAATATGCAGTGTATCATTGAAAATACCTTCTAATATATCGTAATATGCAGTGTATCATTGAAAATACCTTATAATATATCGTAGTTTATCATTGAAAATACCTTATAATAAAACGTAATATGCAGTGTATCATTGAAAATGCCTTATAATATAACGAAATATGCAGTGTATCATTGAGAATACCTTATAATATATCGTAATTTGTAGTGTATCATTGAAGGTACATTATAATATATCGTAATTTGTAGTGTATAATTGAAAATACCTTATAATATAACGAAATATGCAGTGTATCATTGAAAATACCTTATAATATATCGTAGTTTATCATTGAAAATTCCTTATAATATAACGTAATTTGCATTGTATCATTGGAAATAACTTATAATATGACGTAATATGTAGTGTATCATTGAAAATACCTTATATTATATCGTAGTTTATCATTGAAAATTCCTTATAATATAACGTAATATGCACTGTTTCATTGCAAATAACCTTATAATATCACGTAATATGCAGTGTATCATTGAAAATACCTTATAATATAACGTAATATGCAGTATATCATAGAAAATACCATGTAATATACAGTGTATCATTGAAAATACCTTATAATATAACGTAATATGCAGTGTATCATTGAAAATACCTTATAATATAACGTAATATGCAGTGTATCATAGAAAATACCATGTAATATATCGTAGTTTATCATTGAGAATTCCTTATAATATAACGTAATATGCAGTGTTTCATTGCAAATAACCTTATAATATAACGTAATATGCAGTGTATCATTGAAAATTCCTTATAATATGACGTAATTTGCAGTGTATCATTGAAAATACATTGTAATATATCGTAGTTTATCATTGAGAATTCCTTATAATATAACGTAATATGCAGTGTTTCATTGCAAATAACCTTATAATATAACGTAATATGCAGTGTATCATTGAAAATACCTTATAATATATCGTAGTTTATCATTGAAAATACCTTATAATATAACGTAATATGCAGTGTATCATTGAAAATACCTTATAATATAACGTGATATGCAGTGTATCATTGAAAATACCTTCTAATATATCGTAGTTTATCATTGAAAATACCTTATAATATAACGTAATATGCAGTGTATCATTGAAAATACCTTATAATATAACGTAATATGCAGTGTATCATTGAAAATACCTTATAATATAACGTAATATGCAGTATATCATAGAAAATACCATGTAATATACAGTGTATCATTGAAAATACCTTATAATATAACGTAATATGCAGTGTATCATTGAAAATACCTTATAATATAACGTAATATGCAGTGTATCATAGAAAATACCATGTAATATATCGTAGTTTATCATTGAGAATTCCTTATAATATAACGTAATATGCAGTGTTTCATTGCAAATAACCTTATAATATAACGTAATATGCAGTGCATCATTGAAAATACCTTTTAATATAACGTAACATACAGTGTTTCATTGCAAATAACCTTATAATATAACGTAATATGCAGTGTATCATTGGCAATACCATCTAATATGACGTAATATGCAGTGTTTCATTGAAAATACCTTATACTACAACGTAATATACAGTATATCATTGAAAATACCTTATAATATATCGTAATATGTAGTTTATCATAGAAAATACCTTATAATATAACGTAATATGCAGTGTATCATTGAAAATACCTTATAATATAACGTAATATGCAGTGTATCATAGAAAATACCATGTAATATAACGTAATATACAGTGTATCATTGAAAATACCTTATGATATAACGTAATATGCAGTGTATCATTGAAAATACCTTCTAATATATCGTAATATGCAGTATATCAATGAAAATACCTTATAATATAGCGTAATATCCAGTGTATCATTGAAAATACCTTATAATATAACGTAATATGCAGTGTATCATTGAAAATACCTTGTAATATAACGTAATATGCAGTGTATCATTGAAAATACCTTATAATATAACGTAATATACAGTGTATCATTGAAAATACCTTATAATATAACGTAATATGCAGTGTATCATAGAAAATACCATGTAATATAACGTAATATACAGTGTATCGTTGAAAATACCTTATAATATAACGTAATATGCAGTGTATCATTGAAAATACCTTCTAATATATCGTTGTTTATCATTGAAAATACCTTATAATATAACGTAATATGCAGTGTATCAATGAAAATACCTTCTAATATATCGTAGTTTATCATTGAAAACACCTTATAGTATAACGTAATATGCAGTGCATCATTGAAAATACCTTATAATATAACGTAATATGCAGTGTATCATTGAAAATACCTTATAATATAACGTAATATGCAGTGTATCATAGAAAATACCATATAATATAACGTAATATACAGTGTATCATTGAAAATACCTTATAATATAACGTAATATGCAGTGTATCATTGAAAATACCTTCTAATATATCGTAGTTTATCATTGAAAATACCTTATATTATAACGTAATATGCAGTGTATCATTGAAAATACCTTGTAATATAACGTAATATGCAGTGTATCATTGAAAATACCTTATAATATAACGTAATATGCAGTGTATCATTGAAAATACCTTATAATATAACGTAATATGCAGTGTATCATAGAAAATACCATGTAATATAACGTAATATACAGTGTATCATTGAAAATACATTATAATATAACGTAATATGCAGTGTATCATTGAAAATACCTTCTAATATATCGTAGTTTATCATTGAAAATACCTTATAATATAACGTAATATGCAGTGTATCATTGAAAATACCTTATAATATAACGTGATATGCAGTGTATCATTGAAAATACCTTCTAATATATCGTAGTTTATCATTGAAAATACCTTATAATATAACGTAATATGCAGTGTATCATTGAAAATACCTTATAATATAACGTAATATGCAGTGTATCATTGAAAATACCTTCTAATATATCGTAGTTTATCATTGAAAATACCTTATAATATAACGTAATATGCAGTGTATCATTGAAAATACCTTATAATATAACGTGATATGCAGTGTATCATTGAAAATACCTTCTAATATATCGTAGTTTATCATTGAAAATACCTTATAATATAACGTAATATGCAGTGTATCATTGAAAATACCTTATAATATAACGTAATATGCAGTGTATCATTGAAAATACCTTATAATATAACGTAATATGCAGTATATCATAGAAAATACCATGTAATATACAGTGTATCATTGAAAATACCTTATAATATAACGTAATATGCAGTGTATCATTGAAAATACCTTATAATATAACGTAATATGCAGTGTATCATAGAAAATACCATGTAATATATCGTAGTTTATCATTGAGAATTCCTTATAATATAACGTAATATGCAGTGTTTCATTGCAAATAACCTTATAATATAACGTAATATGCAGTGTATCATAGAAAATTCCTTATAATATGACGTAATATGCAGTGTATCATTGAAAATACATTGTAATATATCGTAGTTTATCATTGAGAATTCCTTATAATATAACGTAATATGCAGTGTTTCATTGCAAATAACCTTATAATATAACGTAATATGCAGTGTATCATTGAAAATTCCTTATAATATGACGTAATATGCAGTGTATCATTGAAAATACCTTGTAATATATCGTAGTTTATCATTGAGAATTCCTTATAATATAACGTAATATGCAGTGTATCATTGAGAATACCTTATAATATAAAGTAATATGCAGTGTATCATTGAAAATACCTTATAATATATCGTAATTTGTAGTGTATCATTGAAGATACCTTATAATATATCGTAATTCGTAGTGTATAATTGAAAATACCTTATAATATAACGAAATATGCAGTGTATCATTGAAAATACCTTATAATATATCGTAGTTTATCATTGAAAATACCTTATAATAAAACGTAATATGCAGTGTATCATTGAAAATGCCTTATAATATAACGAAATATGCAGTGTATCATTGAGAATACCTTATAATATATCGTAATTTGTAGTGTATCATTGAAGGTACCTTATAATATATCGTAATTTGTAGTGTATAATTGAAAATACCTTATAATATAACGAAATATGCAGTGTATCATTGAAAATACCTTATAATATATCGTAGTTTATCATTGAAAATTCCTTATAATATAACGTAATTTGCATTGTATCATTGGAAATAACTTATAATATGACGTAATATGTAGTGTATCATTGAAAATACCTTATATTATATCGTAGTTTATCATTGAAAATTCCTTATAATATAACGTAATATGCAGTGTTTCATTGCAAATAACCTTATAATATCACGTAATATGCAGTGTATCATTGAAAATTCCTTATAATATAACGTAATATGCAGTGCATCATTGAAAATACCTTTTAATATAACGTAACATACAGTGTTTCATTGCAAATAACCTTATAATATAACGTAATATGCAGTGTATCATTGGCAATACCATCTAATATGACGTAATATGCAGTGTTTCATTGAAAATACCTTATACTACAACGTAATATACAGTATATCATTGAAAATACCTTATAATATATCGTAATATGTAGTTTATCATTGTAAATACCTTATAACATAACGTAATTTGCATTCTATCATTGGAAATAACTTATAATATGACGTAATATGTAGTGTATCATTGGAAATACCTTATATTATATCGTAATTTGTAGTTTATCATTGAAGATACCTTATAATATATCGTAATTTGTAGTTTATCATTGAAAATACCTTATAATATATCGTAATTTGTAGTGTATCATTGAAAATACCTTATAATATAACGTAATATGCAGTGTATCATTGAAAACACCTTATAATAAAACGTAATATGCAGTGTATCATTGAAAATGCCTTATAATATAACGAAATATGCAGTGCATCATTGAAAATACCTTTTAATATAACGTAACATACAGTGTTTCATTGCAAATAACCTTATAATATAACGTAATATGCAGTGTATCATTGAAAATACCTTATAATATATCGTAATATGTAGTTTATCATTGGAAATACCTTATAATATAACGTAATATGCAGTGTATCATTGGCAATACCATGTAATATAACGTAATATACAGTGTATCATTGAAAATACCTTATAATATAACGTAATATGCAGTGTATCATTGAAAATACCTTCTAATATATCGTAGTTTATCATTGAAAATACCTTATAATATAACGTAATATGCAGTGTATCATTGAAAATACCTTATAATATAACGTAATATGCAGTGTATCATTGAAAATACCTTATAACATATCCTAATATGCAGTGTATCATAGAAAATACCTTATAATATAACGTAATATGCAGTGTATCATTGAAAATACCTTATAATATAAAGTAACATGCAGTGTATCATTGAAAATACCTTATAATATAACGTAATATGCAGTGTATCATTGAAAATACCTTATAATATAACGTAATATGCAGTGTATCATTGAAAATACCTTATAACATATCCTAATATGCAGTGTATCAATGAAAATACCATGTAATATAACGTAATATGCAGTGTATCATTGAAAATACCTTATTACATATCGTAATATGCAGTGTATCATTGAAAATACCATATAATATAACGTAATATGCAGTGTATCATAGAAAATACCTTATAACATATCCTAATATGCAGTGTATCATAGAAAATACCATGTAATATAACGTAATATACAGTGTATCATTGAAAATACCTTATAATATAACGTAATATGCAGTGTATCATTGAAAATACCTTCTAATATATCGTAGTTTATCATTGAAAATACCTTATAATATAACGTAATATGCAGTGTGTCATTGAAAATACCATATAATATAACGTAATATGCAATGTATCATTGAAAATACCTTCTAATATAACGTAATATGCAGTATATCAATGAAAATACCTTATAATATAGCGTAATATCCAGTGTATCATTGAAAATACCTTATAATATAACGTAATATGCAGTGTATCATTGAAAATACCTTGTAATATAACGTAATATGCAGTGTATCATTGAAAATACCTTATAATATAACGTAATATGCAGTGTATCATTGAAAATACCTTATAATATAACGTAATATGCAGTGTATCATAGAAAATACCATGTAATATAACGTAATATACAGTGTATCATTGAAAATACCTTATAATATAACGTAATATGCAGTGTATCATTGAAAATACCTTCTAATATATCGTAGTTTATCATTGAAAATACCTTATAATATAACGTAATATGCAGTGTATCATTGAAAATACCTTCTAATATATCGTTGTTTATCATTGAAAATACCTTATAATATAACGTAATATGCAGTGTGTCATTGAAAATACCATATAATATAACGTAATATGCAATGTATCATTGAAAATACCTTCTAATATAACGTAATATGCAGTATATCAATGAAAATACCTTATAATATAGCGTAATATCCAGTGTATCATTGAAAATACCTTATAATATAACGTAATATGCAGTGTATCATTGAAAATACCTTGTAATATAACGTAATATGCAGTGTATCATTGAAAATACCTTATAATATAACGTAATATGCAGTGTATCATTGAAAATACCTTATAATATAACGTAATATGCAGTGTATCATAGAAAATACCATGTAATATAACGTAATATACAGTGTATCATTGAAAATACCTTATAATATAACGTAATATGCAGTGTATCATTGAAAATACCTTATAATATAACGTAATATGCAGTGTATCATAGAAAATACCATGTAATATAACGTAATATACAGTGTATCATTGAAAATACCTTATAATATAACGTAATATGCAGTGTATCAATGAAAATACCTTCTAATATATCGTAGTTTATCATTGAAAACACCTTATAATATAACGTAATATGCAGTGTATCATTGAAAATACCTTATAATATAACGTAATATGCAGTGTATCATTGAAAATACCTTATAATATAACGTAATATGCAGTGTATCATAGAAAATACCATATAATATAACGTAATATACAGTGTATCATTGAAAATACCTTATAATATAACGTAATATGCAGTGTATCATTGAAAATACCTTCTAATATATCGTAGTTTATCATTGAAAATACCTTATATTATAACGTAATATGCGGTGTATCATTGAAAATACCTTGTAATATAACGTAATATGCAGTGTATCATTGAAAATACCTTATAATATAACGTAATATGCAGTGTATCATTGAAAATACCTTATAATATAACGTAATATGCAGTGTATCATAGAAAATACCATGTAATATAACGTAATATACAGTGTATCATTGAAAATACCTTATAATATAACGTAATATGCAGTGTATCATTGAAAATACCTTCTAATATATCGTAGTTTATCATTGAAAATACCTTATAATATAACGTAATATGCAGTGTATCATTGAAAATACCTTATAATATAACGTAATATGCAGTGTATCATTGAAAATACCTTATAATATAACGTAATATGCAGTATATCATAGAAAATACCATGTAATATAACGTAGTATACAGTGTATCATTGAAAATACCTTATAATATAACGTAATATGCAGTGTATCATTGAAAATACCTTCTAATATATCGTTGTTTATCATTGAAAATACCTTATAATATAACGTGATATGCAGTGTATCATTGAAAATACCTTCTAATATATCGTAGTTTATCATTGAAAATACCTTATAATATAACGTAATATGCAGTGTATCATTGAAAATACCTTATAATATAACGTAATATGCAGTGTATCATAGAAAATACCATATAATATAACGTAATATACAGTGTATCATTGAAAATACCTTATAATATAACGTAATATGCAATGTATCATTGAAAATACCTTCTAATATAACGTAATATGCAGTATATCAATGAAAATACCTTATAATATAGCGTAATATCCAGTGTATCATTGAAAATACCTTATAATATAACGTAATATGCAGTGTATCATTGAAAATACCTTGTAATATAACGTAATATGCAGTGTATCATAGAAAATACCATGTAATATAACGTAATATACAGTGTATCATTGAAAATACCTTATAGTATAACGTAATATGCAGTGTATCAATGAAAATACCTTCTAATATATCGTAGTTTATCATTGAAAACACCTTATAATATAACGTAATATGCAGTGTATCATTGAAAATACCTTGTAATATAACGTAATATGCAGTGTATCATTGAAAATTCCTTATAATATAACGTAATATGCAGTGTATCATTGAAAATACCTTATAATATAACGTAATATGCAGTGTATCATAGAAAATACCATATAATATAACGTAATATACAGTGTATCATTGAAAATACCTTATAATATAACGTAATATGCAGTGTATCATTGAAAATACCTTCTAATATATCGTAGTTTATCATTGAAACTACCTTATATTATAACGTAATATGCAGTGTATCATTGAAAATACCTTGTAATATAACGTAATATGCAGTGTATCATTGAAAATACCTTATAATATAACGTAATATGCAGTGTATCATTGAAAATACCTTATAATATAACGTAATATGCAGTGTATCATAGAAAATACCATGTAATATAACGTAATATACAGTGTATCATTGAAAATACCTTATAATATAACGTAATATGCAGTGTATCATTGAAAATACCTTCTAATATATCGTAGTTTATCATTGAAAATACCTTATAATATAACGTAATATGCAGTGTATCATTGAAAATACCTTATAATATAACGTAATATGCAGTGTATCATTGAAAATACCTTATAATATAACGTAATATGCAGTATATCATAGAAAATACCATGTAATATAACGTAGTATACAGTGTATCATTGAAAATACCTTATAATATAACGTAATATGCAGTGTATCATTGAAAATACCTTCTAATATATCGTTGTTTATCATTGAAAATACCTTATAATATAACGTGATATGCAGTGTATCATTGAAAATACCTTCTAATATATCGTAGTTTATCATTGAAAATACCTTATAATATAACGTAATATGCAGTGTATCATTGAAAATACCTTATAATATAACGTAATATGCAGTGTATCATAGAAAATACCATATAATATAACGTAATATACAGTGTATCATTGAAAATACCTTATAATATAACGTAATATGCAATGTATCATTGAAAATACCTTCTAATATAACGTAATATGCAGTATATCAATGAAAATACCTTATAATATAGCGTAATATCCAGTGTATCATTGAAAATACCTTATAATATAACGTAATATGCAGTGTATCATTGAAAATACCTTGTAATATAACGTAATATGCAGTGTATCATAGAAAATACCATGTAATATAACGTAATATACAGTGTATCATTGAAAATACCTTATAGTATAACGTAATATGCAGTGTATCAATGAAAATACCTTCTAATATATCGTAGTTTATCATTGAAAACACCTTATAATATAACGTAATATGCAGTGTATCATTGAAAATACCTTGTAATATAACGTAATATGCAGTGTATCATTGAAAATTCCTTATAATATAACGTAATATGCAGTGTATCATTGAAAATACCTTATAATATAACGTAATATGCAGTGTATCATAGAAAATACCATGTAATATAACGTAATATACAGTGTATCATTGAAAATACCTTATAATATAACGTAATATGCAGTGTATCATTGAAAATACCTTCTAATATATCGTTGTTTATCATTGAAAATACCTTATAATATGACGTAATATGCAGTGTGTCATTGAAAATACCATATAATATAACGTAATATGCAATGTATCATTGAAAATACCTTCTAATATAACGTAATATGCAGTATATCAATGAAAATACCTTATAATATAGCGTAATATCCAGTGTATCATTGAAAATACCTTATAATATAACGTAATATGCAGTGTATCATTGAAAATACCTTGTAATATAACGTAATATGCAGTGTATCATTGAAAATACCTTATAATATAACGTAATATGCAGTGTATCATTGAAAATACCTTATAATATAACGTAATATGCAGTGTATCATAGAAAATACCATGTAATATAACGTAATATACAGTGTATCATTGAAAATACCTTATAATATAACGTAATATGCAGTGTATCATTGAAAATACCTTATAATATAACGTAATATGCAGTGTATCATAGAAAATACCATGTAATATAACGTAATATACAGTGTATCATTGAAAATACCTTATAATATAACGTAATATGCAGTGTATCAATGAAAATACCTTCTAATATATCGTAGTTTATCATTGAAAATACCTTATATTATAACGTAATATGCGGTGTATCATTGAAAATACCTTGTAATATAACGTAATATGCAGTGTATCATTGAAAATACCTTATAATATAACGTAATATGCAGTGTATCATTGAAAATACCTTATAATATAACGTAATATGCAGTGTATCATAGAAAATACCATGTAATATAACGTAATATACAGTGTATCATTGAAAATACCTTATAATATAACGTAATATGCAGTGTATCATTGAAAATACCTTCTAATATATCGTAGTTTATCATTGAAAATACCTTATAATATAACGTAATATGCAGTGTATCATTGAAAATACCTTATAATATAACGTAATATGCAGTGTATCATTGAAAATACCTTATAATATAACGTAATATGCAGTATATCATAGAAAATACCATGTAATATAACGTAGTATACAGTGTATCATTGAAAATACCTTATAATATAACGTAATATGCAGTGTATCATTGAAAATACCTTCTAATATATCGTTGTTTATCATTGAAAATACCTTATAATATAACGTGATATGCAGTGTATCATTGAAAATACCTTCTAATATATCGTAGTTTATCATTGAAAATACCTTATAATATAACGTAATATGCAGTGTATCATTGAAAATACCTTATAATATAACGTAATATGCAGTGTATCATAGAAAATACCATATAATATAACGTAATATACAGTGTATCATTGAAAATACCTTATAATATAACGTAATATGCAATGTATCATTGAAAATACCTTCTAATATAACGTAATATGCAGTATATCAATGAAAATACCTTATAATATAGCGTAATATCCAGTGTATCATTGAAAATACCTTATAATATAACGTAATATGCAGTGTATCATTGAAAATACCTTGTAATATAACGTAATATGCAGTGTATCATAGAAAATACCATGTAATATAACGTAATATACAGTGTATCATTGAAAATACCTTATAGTATAACGTAATATGCAGTGTATCAATGAAAATACCTTCTAATATATCGTAGTTTATCATTGAAAACACCTTATAATATAACGTAATATGCAGTGTATCATTGAAAATACCTTGTAATATAACGTAATATGCAGTGTATCATTGAAAATTCCTTATAATATAACGTAATATGCAGTGTATCATTGAAAATACCTTATAATATAACGTAATATGCAGTGTATCATAGAAAATACCATATAATATAACGTAATATACAGTGTATCATTGAAAATACCTTATAATATAACGTAATATGCAGTGTATCATTGAAAATACCTTCTAATATATCGTAGTTTATCATTGAAACTACCTTATATTATAACGTAATATGCAGTGTATCATTGAAAATACCTTGTAATATAACGTAATATGCAGTGTATCATTGAAAATACCTTATAATATAACGTAATATGCAGTGTATCATTGAAAATACCTTATAATATAACGTAATATGCAGTGTATCATAGAAAATACCATGTAATATAACGTAATATACAGTGTATCATTGAAAATACCTTATAATATAACGTAATATGCAGTGTATCATTGAAAATACCTTCTAATATATCGTAGTTTATCATTGAAAATACCTTATAATATAACGTAATATGCAGTGTATCATTGAAAATACCTTATAATATAACGTAATATGCAGTGTATCATTGAAAATACCTTATAATATAACGTAATATGCAGTATATCATAGAAAATACCATGTAATATAACGTAGTATACAGTGTATCATTGAAAATACCTTATAATATAACGTAATATGCAGTGTATCATTGAAAATACCTTCTAATATATCGTTGTTTATCATTGAAAATACCTTATAATATAACGTGATATGCAGTGTATCATTGAAAATACCTTCTAATATATCGTAGTTTATCATTGAAAATACCTTATAATATAACGTAATATGCAGTGTATCATTGAAAATACCTTATAATATAACGTAATATGCAGTGTATCATAGAAAATACCATATAATATAACGTAATATACAGTGTATCATTGAAAATACCTTATAATATAACGTAATATGCAATGTATCATTGAAAATACCTTCTAATATAACGTAATATGCAGTATATCAATGAAAATACCTTATAATATAGCGTAATATCCAGTGTATCATTGAAAATACCTTATAATATAACGTAATATGCAGTGTATCATTGAAAATACCTTGTAATATAACGTAATATGCAGTGTATCATAGAAAATACCATGTAATATAACGTAATATACAGTGTATCATTGAAAATACCTTATAGTATAACGTAATATGCAGTGTATCAATGAAAATACCTTCTAATATATCGTAGTTTATCATTGAAAACACCTTATAATATAACGTAATATGCAGTGTATCATTGAAAATACCTTGTAATATAACGTAATATGCAGTGTATCATTGAAAATTCCTTATAATATAACGTAATATGCAGTGTATCATTGAAAATACCTTATAATATAACGTAATATGCAGTGTATCATAGAAAATACCATGTAATATAACGTAATATACAGTGTATCATTGAAAATACCTTATAATATAACGTAATATGCAGTGTATCATTGAAAATACCTTCTAATATATCGTTGTTTATCATTGAAAATACCTTATAATATGACGTAATATGCAGTGTGTCATTGAAAATACCATATAATATAACGTAATATGCAATGTATCATTGAAAATACCTTCTAATATAACGTAATATGCAGTATATCAATGAAAATACCTTATAATATAGCGTAATATCCAGTGTATCATTGAAAATACCTTATAATATAACGTAATATGCAGTGTATCATTGAAAATACCTTATAATATAACGTAATATGCAGTGTATCATTGAAAATACCTTATAATATAACGTAATATGCAGTGTATCATTGAAAATACCTTATAATATAACGTAATATGCAGTGTATCATAGAAAATACCATGTAATATAACGTAATATACAGTGTATCATTGAAAATACCTTATAATATAACGTAATATGCAGTGTATCATTGAAAATACCTTATAATATAACGTAATATGCAGTGTATCATAGAAAATACCATGTAATATAACGTAATATACAGTGTATCATTGAAAATACCTTATAATATAACGTAATATGCAGTGTATCAATGAAAATACCTTCTAATATATCGTAGTTTATCATTGAAAACACCTTATAATATAACGTAATATGCAGTGTATCATTGAAAATACCTTATAATATAACGTAATATGCAGTGTATCATTGAAAATACCTTATAATATAACGTAATATGCAGTGTATCATAGAAAATACCATATAATATAACGTAATATACAGTGTATCATTGAAAATACCTTATAATATAACGTAATATGCAGTGTATCATTGAAAATACCTTCTAATATATCGTAGTTTATCATTGAAAATACCTTATATTATAACGTAATATGCGGTGTATCATTGAAAATACCTTGTAATATAACGTAATATGCAGTGTATCATTGAAAATACCTTATAATATAACGTAATATGCAGTGTATCATTGAAAATACCTTATAATATAACGTAATATGCAGTGTATCATAGAAAATACCATGTAATATAACGTAATATACAGTGTATCATTGAAAATACCTTATAATATAACGTAATATGCAGTGTATCATTGAAAATACCTTCTAATATATCGTAGTTTATCATTGAAAATACCTTATAATATAACGTAATATGCAGTGTATCATTGAAAATACCTTATAATATAACGTAATATGCAGTGTATCATTGAAAATACCTTATAATATAACGTAATATGCAGTATATCATAGAAAATACCATGTAATATAACGTAGTATACAGTGTATCATTGAAAATACCTTATAATATAACGTAATATGCAGTGTATCATTGAAAATACCTTCTAATATATCGTTGTTTATCATTGAAAATACCTTATAATATAACGTGATATGCAGTGTATCATTGAAAATACCTTCTAATATATCGTAGTTTACCATTGAAAATACCTTATAATATAACGTAATATGCAGTGTATCATTGAAAATACCTTATAATATAACGTAATATGCAGTGTATCATAGAAAATACCATATAATATAACGTAATATACAGTGTATCATTGAAAATACCTTATAATATAACGTAATATGCAATGTATCATTGAAAATACCTTCTAATATAACGTAATATGCAGTATATCAATGAAAATACCTTATAATATAGCGTAATATCCAGTGTATCATTGAAAATACCTTATAATATAACGTAATATGCAGTGTATCATTGAAAATACCTTGTAATATAACGTAATATGCAGTGTATCATAGAAAATACCATGTAATATAACGTAATATACAGTGTATCATTGAAAATACCTTATAGTATAACGTAATATGCAGTGTATCAATGAAAATACCTTCTAATATATCGTAGTTTATCATTGAAAACACCTTATAATATAACGTAATATGCAGTGTATCATTGAAAATACCTTGTAATATAACGTAATATGCAGTGTATCATTGAAAATTCCTTATAATATAACGTAATATACAGTGTATCATTGAAAATACCTTATAATATAACGTAATATGCAGTGTATCATTGAAAATACCATATAATATAACGTAATATACAGTGTATCATTGAAAATACCTTATAATATAACGTAATATGCAGTGTATCATTGAAAATACCTTCTAATATATCGTAGTTTATCATTGAAAATACCTTATATTATAACGTAATATGCAGTGTATCATTGAAAATACCTTATAATATAACGTAATATGCAGTGTATCATTGAAAATACCTTATAATATAACGTAATATGCAGTGTATCATTGAAAATACCTTATAATATAACGTAATATGCAGTGTATCATAGAAAATACCATGTAATATAACGTAATATACAGTGTATCATTGAAAATACCTTATAATATAACGTAATATGCAGTGTATCATTGAAAATACCTTCTAATATATCGTAGTTTATCATTGAAAATACCTTATAATATAACGTAATATGCAGTGTATCATTGAAAATACCTTATAATATAACGTAATATGCAGTGTATCATTGAAAATACCTTATAATATAACGTAATATGCAGTATATCATAGAAAATACCATGTAATATAACGTAGTATACAGTGTATCATTGAAAATACCTTATAATATAACGTAATATGCAGTGTATCATTGAAAATACCTTCTAATATATCGTTGTTTATCATTGAAAATACCTTATAATATAACGTGATATGCAGTGTATCATTGAAAATACCTTCTAATATATCGTAGTTTATCATTGAAAATACCTTATAATATAACGTAATATGCAGTGTATCATTGAAAATACCTTATAATATAACGTAATATGCAGTGTATCATAGAAAATACCATATAATATAACGTAATATACAGTGTATCATTGAAAATACCTTATAATATAACGTAATATGCAATGTATCATTGAAAATACCTTCTAATATAACGTAATATGCAGTATATCAATGAAAATACCTTATAATATAGCGTAATATCCAGTGTATCATTGAAAATACCTTATAATATAACGTAATATGCAGTGTATCATTGAAAATACCTTGTAATATAACGTAATATGCAGTGTATCATAGAAAATACCATGTAATATAACGTAATATACAGTGTATCATTGAAAATACCTTATAGTATAACGTAATATGCAGTGTATCAATGAAAATACCTTCTAATATATCGTAGTTTATCATTGAAAACACCTTATAATATAACGTAATATGCAGTGTATCATTGAAAATACCTTGTAATATAACGTAATATGCAGTGTATCATTGAAAATTCCTTATAATATAACGTAATATGCAGTGTATCATTGAAAATACCTTATAATATAACGTAATATGCAGTGTATCATAGAAAATACCATGTAATATAACGTAATATACAGTGTATCATTGAAAATACCTTATAATATAACGTAATATGCAGTGTATCATTGAAAATACCTTCTAATATATCGTTGTTTATCATTGAAAATACCTTATAATATGACGTAATATGCAGTGTGTCATTGAAAATACCATATAATATAACGTAATATGCAATGTATCATTGAAAATACCTTCTAATATAACGTAATATGCAGTATATCAATGAAAATACCTTATAATATAGCGTAATATCCAGTGTATCATTGAAAATACCTTATAATATAACGTAATATGCAGTGTATCATTGAAAATACCTTGTAATATAACGTAATATGCAGTGTATCATTGAAAATACCTTATAATATAACGTAATATGCAGTGTATCATTGAAAATACCTTATAATATAACGTAATATGCAGTGTATCATAGAAAATACCATGTAATATAACGTAATATACAGTGTATCATTGAAAATACCTTATAATATAACGTAATATGCAGTGTATCATTGAAAATACCTTCTAATATATCGTAATATGCAGTATATCAATGAAAATACCTTATAATATAGCGTAATATCCAGTGTATCATTGAAAATACCTTATAATATAACGTAATATGCAGTGTATCATTGAAAATACCTTATAATATAACGTAATATGCAGTGTATCATTGAAAATACCTTATAATATAACGTAATATGCAGTGTATCATTGAAAATACCTTATAATATAACGTAATATGCAGTGTATCATAGAAAATACCATGTAATATAACGTAATATACAGTGTATCGTTGAAAATACCTTATAATATAACGTAATATGCAGTGTATCATTGAAAATACCTTCTAATATATCGTAGTTTATCATTGAAAATACCTTATAATATAACGTAATATGCAGTGTATCATTGAAAATACCTTATAATATAACGTAATATGCAGTGTATCATTGAAAATACCTTATAATATAACGTAATAAGCAGTGTATCATTGAAAATACCTTATAATATAACGTAATATGCACTGTATCATAGAAAATACCATGTAATATAACGTAATATACAGTGTATCATTGAAAATACCTTATAATATAACGTAATATGCAGTGTATCAATGAAAATACCTTCTAATATATCGTAGTTTATCATTGAAAATACCTTATAATATAACGTAATATGCAGTGTATCATTGAAAATACCTTATAATATAACGTAATATGCAGTGTATCATTGAAAATACCTTATAATATAAAGTAACATGCAGTGTATCATTGAAAATACCTTATAATATAACGTAATATGTAGTGTATCATTGAAAATACCTTATAATATAGCGTAATATGCAGTGTATCATTGAAAATACCTTATAATATAGCGTAATATGCAGTGTATCATTGAAAATACCTTATAATATAACGTAATATGCAGTGTGTCATTGAAAATACCTTATAATATAACGTAATATGCAGTGTATCATTGAAAATACCTTATAATATAACGTAATATGCAGTGTATCATTGAAAATACCTTATAATATAACGTAATATGCAGTGTATCATAGAAAATACCATGTAATATAACGTAATATACAGTGTATCATTGAAAATACCTTATAGTATAACGTAATATGCAGTGTATCAATGAAAATACCTTCTAATATATCGTAGTTTATCATTGAAAACACCTTATAATATAACGTAATATGCAGTGTATCATTGAAAATACCTTATAATATAACGTAATATGCAGTGTATCATTGAAAATACCTTATAATATAACGTAATATGCAGTGTATCATTGAAAATACCTTATAATATAACGTAATATGCAGTGTATCATTGAAAATACCTTATAATATAACGTAATATGCAGTGTATCATAGAAAATACCATGTAATATAACGTAATATACAGTGTATCATTGAAAATACCTTATAATATAACGTAATATGCAGTGTATCATTGAAAATACCTTCTAATATATCGTTGTTTATCATTGAAAATACCTTATAATATAACGTAATATGCAGTGTATCATTGAAAATACCTTATAATATAACGTAATATGCAGTGTATCATTGAAAATACCTTATAATATAACGTAATATGCACTGTATCATAGAAAATACCATGTAATATAACGTAATATACAGTGTATCATTGAAAATACCTTATAATATAACGTAATATGCAGTGTATCAATGAAAATACCTTCTAATATATCGTAGTTTATCATTGAAAATACCTTATAATATAACGTAATATGCAGTGTATCATTGAAAATACCTTATAATATAACGTAATATGCAGTGTATCATTGAAAATACCTTATAATATAAAGTAACATGCAGTGTATCATTGAAAATACCTTATAATATAACGTAATATGTAGTGTATCATTGAAAATACCTTATAATATAGCGTAATATGCAGTGTATCATTGAAAATACCTTATAATATAGCGTAATATGCAGTGTATCATTGAAAATACCTTATAATATAACGTAATATGCAGTGTGTCATTGAAAATACCTTATAATATAACGTAATATGCAGTGTATCATTGAAAATACCTTATAATATAACGTAATATGCAGTGTATCATTGAAAATACCTTATAATATAACGTAATATGCAGTGTATCATAGAAAATACCATGTAATATAACGTAATATACAGTGTATCATTGAAAATACCTTATAGTATAACGTAATATGCAGTGTATCATTGAAAATACCTTATAATATAACGTAATATGCAGTGTGTCATTGAAAATACCTTATAATATAACGTAATATGCAGTGTATCATTGAAAATACCTTATAATATAACGTAATATGCAGTGTATCATTGAAAATACCTTATAATATAACGTAATATGCAGTGTATCATAGAAAATACCATGTAATATAACGTAATATACAGTGTATCATTGAAAATACCTTATAGTATAACGTAATATGCAGTGTATCAATGAAAATACCTTCTAATATATCGTAGTTTATCATTGAAAACACCTTATAATATAACGTAATATGCAGTGTATCATTGAAAATACCTTATAATATAACGTAATATGCAGTGTATCATTGAAAATACCTTATAATATAACGTAATATGCAGTGTATCATTGAAAATACCTTATAATATAACGTAATATGCAGTGTATCATTGAAAATACCTTATAATATAACGTAATATGCAGTGTATCATAGAAAATACCATGTAATATAACGTAATATACAGTGTATCATTGAAAATACCTTATAATATAACGTAATATGCAGTGTATCATTGAAAATACCTTCTAATATATCGTTGTTTATCATTGAAAATACCTTATAATATAACGTAATATGCAGTGTATCATTGAAAATACCTTATAATATAACGTAATAAGCAGTGTATCATTGAAAATACCTTATAATATAACGTAATATGCACTGTATCATAGAAAATACCATGTAATATAACGTAATATACAGTGTATCATTGAAAATACCTTATAATATAACGTAATATGCAGTGTATCATTGAAAATACCTTCTAATATATCGTAGTTTATCATTGAAAATACCTTATAATATAACGTAATATGCAGTGTATCATTGAAAATACCTTATAATATAACGTAATATGCAGTGTATCATTGAAAATACCTTATAATATAAAGTAACATGCAGTGTATCATTGAAAATACCTTATAATATAACGTAATATGTAGTGTATCATTGAAAATACCTTATAATATAACGTAATATGCAGTGTATCATTGAAAATACCTTATAATATAGCGTAATATGCAGTGTATCATTGAAAATACCTTATAATATAACGTAATATGCAGTGTGTCATTGAAAATACCTTATAATATAACGTAATATGCAGTGTATCATTGAAAATACCTTATAATATAACGTAATATGCAGTGTATCATTGAAAATACCTTATAA
This sequence comes from Lasioglossum lativentre, assembly GCA_916610255.1. Classification (NCBI taxonomy): domain Eukaryota; kingdom Metazoa; phylum Arthropoda; class Insecta; order Hymenoptera; family Halictidae; genus Lasioglossum; species Lasioglossum lativentre. The sequence continues at coordinate 738,074 of CAKAJI010000715.1, read as the reverse complement.
TATAACGTAATATGCAGTGTATCATAGAAAATACCATGTAATATAACGTAATATACAGTGTATCATTGAAAATACCTTATAGTATAACGTAATATGCAGTGTATCAATGAAAATACCTTCTAATATATCGTAGTTTATCATTGAAAACACCTTATAATATAACGTAATATGCAGTGTATCATTGAAAATACCTTATAATATAACGTAATATGCAGTGTATCATTGAAAATACCTTATAATATAACGTAATATGCAGTGTATCATTGAAAATACCTTATAATATAACGTAATATGCAGTGTATCATTGAAAATACCTTATAATATAACGTAATATGCAGTGTATCATAGAAAATACCATGTAATATAACGTAATATACAGTGTATCATTGAAAATACCTTATAATATAACGTAATATGCAGTGTATCATTGAAAATACCTTCTAATATATCGTTGTTTATCATTGAAAATACCTTATAATATAACGTAATATGCAGTGTGTCATTGAAAATACCTTATAATATAACGTAATATGCAGTGTATCATAGAAAATACCATATAATATAACGTAATATACAGTGTATCATTGAAAATACCTTATAATATAACGTAATATGCAGTGTATCATTGAAAATACCTTCTAATATATCGTAGTTTATCATTGAAAATACCTTATATTATAACGTAATATGCAGTGTATCATTGAAAATACCTTGTAATATAACGTAATATGCAGTGTATCATTGAAAATACCTTATAATATAACGTAATATGCAGTGTATCATTGAAAATACCTTATAATATAACGTAATATGCAGTGTATCATAGAAAATACCATGTAATATAACGTAATATACAGTGTATCATTGAAAATACCTTATAATATAACGTAATATGCAGTGTATCATTGAAAATACCTTCTAATATATCGTTGTTTATCATTGAAAATACCTTATAATATAACGTAATATGCAGTTTATCATTGAAAATACCTTGTAATATAACGTAATATGCAGTGTATCATTGAAAATACCATATAATATAACGTAATATGCAGTGTATCATTGAAAATACCTTCTAATATATCGTTGTTTATCATTGAAAATACCTTATAATATAACGTAATATGCAGTTTATCAATGAAAATACCTTCTAATATATCGTAGTTTATCATTGAAAACACCTTATAATATAACGTAATATGCAGTGTATCATTGAAAATACCTTATAATATAACGTAATATGCAGTGTATCATTGAAAATACCTTATAATATAACGTAATATGCAGTGTATCATAGAAAATACCATATAATATAACGTAATATACAGTGTATCATTGAAAATACCTTATAATATAACGTAATATGCAGTGTATCATTGAAAATACCTTCTAATATATCGTAGTTTATCATTGAAAATACCTTATATTATAACGTAATATGCAGTGTATCATTGAAAATACCTTGTAATATAACGTAATATGCAGTGTATCATTGAAAATACCTTATAATATAACGTAATATGCAGTGTATCATTGAAAATACCTTATAATATAACGTAATATGCAGTGTATCATAGAAAATACCATGTAATATAACGTAATATACAGTGTATCATTGAAAATACCTTATAATATAACGTAATATGCAGTGTATCATTGAAAATACCTTCTAATATATCGTTGTTTATCATTGAAAATACCTTATAATATAACGTAATATGCAGTGTGTCATTGAAAATACCATATAATATAACGTAATATGCAGTGTATCATTGAAAATACCTTATAATATAACGTAATATGCAGTGTATCATTGAAAATACCTTATAATATAACGTAATATGCAGTGTATCATAGAAAATACCATATAATATAACGTAATATACAGTGTATCATTGAAAATACCTTATAATATAACGTAATATGCAGTGTATCATTGAAAATACCTTCTAATATATCGTAGTTTATCATTGAAAATACCTTATATTATAACGTAATATGCAGTGTATCATTGAAAATACCTTGTAATATAACGTAATATGCAGTGTATCATTGAAAATACCTTATAATATAACGTAATATGCAGTGTATCATTGAAAATACCTTATAATATAACGTAATATGCAGTGTACCATAGAAAATACCATGTAATATAACGTAATATACAGTGTATCATTGAAAATACCTTATAATATAACGTAATATGCAGTGTATCATTGAAAATACCTTCTAATATATCGTTGTTTATCATTGAAAATACCTTATAATATAACGTAATATGCAGTTTATCATTGAAAATACCTTGTAATATAACGTAATATGCAGTGTATCATTGAAAATACCTTATAATATAACGTAATATGCAGTGTATCATTGAAAATACCTTCTAATATATCGTTGTTTATCATTGAAAATACCTTATAATATAACGTAATATGCAGTTTATCATTGAAAATACCTTGTAATATAACGTAATATGCAGTGTATCATAGAAAATACCATGTAATATAACGTAATATACAGTGTATCATTGAAAATACCTTATAGTATAACGTAATATGCAGTGTATCAATGAAAATACCTTCTAATATATCGTAGTTTATCATTGAAAACACCTTATAATATAACGTAATATGCAGTGTATCATTGAAAATACCTTCTAATATATCGTTGTTTATCATTGAAAATACCTTATAATATAACGTAATATGCAGTGTGTCATTGAAAATACCATATAATATAACGTAATATGCAGTGTATCATTGAAAATACCTTATAATATAACGTAATATGCAGTGTATCATTGAAAATACCTTATAATATAACGTAATATGCAGTGTATCATAGAAAATACCATATAATATAACGTAATATACAGTGTATCATTGAAAATACCTTATAATATAACGTAATATGCAGTGTATCATTGAAAATACCTTCTAATATATCGTAGTTTATCATTGAAAATACCTTATATTATAACGTAATATGCAGTGTATCATTGAAAATACCTTGTAATATAACGTAATATGCAGTGTATCATTGAAAATACCTTATAATATAACGTAATATGCAGTGTATCATTGAAAATACCTTATAATATAACGTAATATGCAGTGTATCATAGAAAATACCATGTAATATAACGTAATATACAGTGTATCATTGAAAATACCTTATAATATAACGTAATATGCAGTGTATCATTGAAAATACCTTCTAATATATCGTTGTTTATCATTGAAAATACCTTATAATATAACGTAATATGCAGTTTATCATTGAAAATACCTTATAATATAACGTAATATGCAGTGTATCATTGAAAATACCTTATAATATAACGTAATATGCAGTGTATCATTGAAAATACCTTATAATATAACGTAATATGCAGTGTATCATAGAAAATACCATGTAATATAACGTAATATACAGTGTATCATTGAAAATACCTTATAATATAACGTAATATGCAGTGTATCATTGAAAATACCTTCTAATATATCGTTGTTTATCATTGAAAATACCTTATAATATAACGTAATATGCAGTGTGTCATTGAAAATACCATATAATATAACGTAATATGCAATGTATCATTGAAAATACCTTCTAATATAACGTAATATGCAGTATATCAATGAAAATACCTTATAATATAGCGTAATATCCAGTGTATCATTGAAAATACCTTATAATATAACGTAATATGCAGTGTATCATTGAAAATACCTTGTAATATAACGTAATATGCAGTGTATCATAGAAAATACCATGTAATATAACGTAATATACAGTGTATCATTGAAAATACCTTATAGTATAACGTAATATGCAGTGTATCAATGAAAATACCTTCTAATATATCGTAGTTTATCATTGAAAACACCTTATAATATAACGTAATATGCAGTGTATCATTGAAAATACCTTATAATATAACGTAATATGCAGTGTATCATTGAAAATACCTTATAATATAACGTAATATGCAGTGTATCATAGAAAATACCATATAATATAACGTAATATACAGTGTATCATTGAAAATACCTTATAATATAACGTAATATGCAGTGTATCATTGAAAATACCTTCTAATATATCGTAGTTTATCATTGAAAATACCTTATATTATAACGTAATATGCAGTGTATCATTGAAAATACCTTGTAATATAACGTAATATGCAGTGTATCATTGAAAATACCTTATAATATAACGTAATATGCAGTGTATCATTGAAAATACCTTATAATATAACGTAATATGCAGTGTATCATAGAAAATACCATGTAATATAACGTAATATACAGTGTATCATTGAAAATACCTTATAATATAACGTAATATGCAGTGTATCATTGAAAATACCTTCTAATATAACGTAATATGCAGTGTATCATAGAAAATACCATGTAATATAACGTAATATACAGTGTATCATTGAAAATACCTTATAATATAACGTAATAAGCAGTGTATCATTGAAAATACCTTATAATATAACGTAATATGCACTGTTTCATAGAAAATACCATGTAATATTACGTAATATACAGTGTATCATTGAAAATACCTTATAATATAACGTAATATGCAGTGTATCAATGAAAATACCTTCTAATATATCGTAGTTTATCATTGAAAATACCTTATAATATAACGTAATATGCAGTGTATCATTGAAAATACCTTATAATATAACGTAATATGCAGTGTATCATTGAAAATACCTTATAATATAAAGTAACATGCAGTGTATCATTGAAAATACCTTATAATATAACGTAATATGCAGTGTATCATAGAAAATACCATATAATATAACGTAATATACAGTGTATCATTGAAAATACCTTATAATATAACGTAATATGCAGTGTATCATTGAAAATACCTTCTAATATAACGTAATATGCAGTTTATCATTGAAAATACCTTGTAATATAACGTAATATGCAGTGTATCATTGAAAATACCTTATAATATAACGTAATATGCAGTGTATCATTGAAAATACCTTCCAATATATCGTTGTTTATCATTGAAAATACCTTATAATATAACGTAATATGCAGTTTATCATTGAAAATACCTTGTAATATAACGTAATATGCAGTGTATCATAGAAAATACAATGTAATATAACGTAATATACAGTGTATCATTGAAAATACCTTATAGTATAACGTAATATGCAGTGTATCAATGAAAATACCTTCTAATATATCGTAGTTTATCATTGAAAACACCTTATAATATAACGTAATATGCAGTGTATCATTGAAAATACCTTATAATATAACGTAATATGCAGTGTATCATAGAAAATACCATGTAATATAACGTAATATACAGTGTATCATTGAAAATACCTTATAATATAACGTAATATGCAGTGTATCATTGAAAATACCTTCTAATATATCGTTGTTTATCATTGAAAATACCTTATAATATAACGTAATATGCAGTGTGTCATTGAAAATACCATATAATATAACGTAATATGCAGTGTATCATTGAAAATACCTTATAATATAACGTAATATGCAGTGTATCATTGAAAATACCTTATAATATAACGTAATATGCAGTGTATCATAGAAAATACCATATAATATAACGTAATATACAGTGTATCATTGAAAATACCTTATAATATAACGTAATATGCAGTGTATCATTGAAAATACCTTCTAATATATCGTAGTTTATCATTGAAAATACCTTATATTATAACGTAATATGCAGTGTATCATTGAAAATACCTTGTAATATAACGTAATATGCAGTGTATCATTGAAAATACCTTATAATATAACGTAATATGCAGTGTATCATTGAAAATACCTTATAATATTACGTAATATGCAGTGTATCATAGAAAATACCATGTAATATAACGTAATATACAGTGTATCATTGAAAATACCTTATAATATAACGTAATATGCAGTGTATCATTGAAAATACCTTCTAATATATCGTTGTTTATCATTGAAAATACCTTATAATATAACGTAATATGCAGTTTATCATTGAAAATACCTTGTAATATAACGTAATATGCAGTGTATCATTGAAAATACCTTATAATATAACGTAATATGCAGTGTATCATTGAAAATACCTTATAATATAACGTAATATGCAGTGTATCATAGAAAATACCATGTAATATAACGTAATATACAGTGTATCATTGAAAATACCTTATAATATAACGTAATATGCAGTGTATCATTGAAAATACCTTCTAATATATCGTTGTTTATCATTGAAAATACCTTATAATATAACGTAATATGCAGTGTGTCATTGAAAATACCATATAATATAACGTAATATGCAATGTATCATTGAAAATACCTTCTAATATAACGTAATATGCAGTATATCAATGAAAATACCTTATAATATAGCGTAATATCCAGTGTATCATTGAAAATACCTTATAATATAACGTAATATGCAGTGTATCATTGAAAATACCTTGTAATATAACGTAATATGCAGTGTATCATAGAAAATACCATGTAATATAACGTAATATACAGTGTATCATTGAAAATACCTTATAGTATAACGTAATATGCAGTGTATCAATGAAAATACCTTCTAATATATCGTAGTTTATCATTGAAAACACCTTATAATATAACGTAATATGCAGTGTATCATTGAAAATACCTTATAATATAACGTAATATGCAGTGTATCATTGAAAATACCTTATAATATAACGTAATATGCAGTGTATCATAGAAAATACCATATAATATAACGTAATATACAGTGTATCATTGAAAATACCTTATAATATAACGTAATATGCAGTGTATCATTGAAAATACCTTCTAATATATCGTAGTTTATCATTGAAAATACCTTATATTATAACGTAATATGCAGTGTATCATTGAAAATACCTTGTAATATAACGTAATATGCAGTGTATCATTGAAAATACCTTATAATATAACGTAATATGCAGTGTATCATTGAAAATACCTTCTAATATAACGTAATATGCAGTGTATCATAGAAAATACCATGTAATATAACGTAATATACAGTGTATCATTGAAAATACCTTATAATATAACGTAATAAGCAGTGTATCATTGAAAATACCTTATAATATAACGTAATATGCACTGTATCATAGAAAATACCATGTAATATAACTTAATATACAGTGTATCATTGAAAATACCTTATAATATAACGTAATATGCAGTGTATCAATGAAAATACCTTCTAATATATCGTAGTTTATCATTGAAAATACCTTATAATATAACGTAATATGCAGTGTATCATTGAAAATACCTTATAATATAACGTAATATGCAGTGTATCATTGAAAATACCTTATAATATAAAGTAACATGCAGTGTATCATTGAAAATACCTTGTAATATAACGTAATATGTAGTGTATCATTGAAAATACCTTATAATATAGCGTAATATGCAGTGTATCATTGAAAATACCTTATAATATAGCGTAATATGCAGTGTATCAATGAAAATACCTTCTAATATATCGTAGTTTATCATTGAAAACACCTTATAATATAACGTAATATGCAGTGTATCATTGAAAATACCTTATAATATAACGTAATATGCAGTGTATCATTGAAATTACCTTATAATATAACGTAATATGCAGTGTATCATAGAAAATACCATATAATATAACGTAATATACAGTGTATCATTGAAAATACCTTATAATATAACGTAATATGCAGTGTATCATTGAAAATACCTTCTAATATATCGTAGTTTATCATTGAAAATACCTTATATTATAACGTAATATGCAGTGTATCATTGAAAATACCTTGTAATATAACGTAATATGCAGTGTATCATTGAAAATACCTTATAATATAACGTAATATGCAGTGTATCATTGAAAATACCTTATAATATAACGTAATATGCAGTGTATCATAGAAAATACCATGTAATATAACGTAATATACAGTGTATCATTGAAAATACCTTATAATATAACGTAATATGCAGTGTATCATTGAAAATACCTTCTAATATAACGTAATATGCAGTGTATCATAGAAAATACCATGTAATATAACGTAATATACAGTGTATCATTGAAAATACCTTATAATATAACGTAATAAGCAGTGTATCATTGAAAATACCTTATAATATAACGTAATATGCACTGTATCATAGAAAATACCATGTAATATAACTTAATATACAGTGTATCATTGAAAATACCTTATAATATAACGTAATATGCAGTGTATCAATGAAAATACCTTCTAATATATCGTAGTTTATCATTGAAAATACCTTATAATATAACGTAATATGCAGTGTATCATTGAAAATACCTTATAATATAACGTAATATGCAGTGTATCATTGAAAATACCTTATAATATAAAGTAACATGCAGTGCATCATTGAAAATACCTTGTAATATAACGTAATATGTAGTGTATCATTGAAAATACCTTATAATATAGCGTAATATGCAGTGTATCATTGAAAATACCTTATAATATAACGTAATATGCAGTGTATCATTGAAAATACCTTATAATATAAAGTAACATGCAGTGCATCATTGAAAATAAGTTGTAATATAACGTAATATGTAGTGTATCATTGAAAATACCTTATAATATAGCGTAATATGCAGTGTATCATTGAAAATACCTTATAATATAGCGTAATATGCAGTGTATCATTGAAAATACCTTATAATATAACGTAATATGCAGTGTATCATTGAAAATACCTTATAATATAACGTAATATGCAGTGTATCATTGAAAATACCTTATAGTATAACGTAATATGCAGTGTATCAATGAAAATACCTTCTAATATATCGTAGTTTATCATTGAAAACACCTTATAATATAACGTAATATGCAGTGTATCATTGAAAATACCTTATAATATAACGTAATATGCAGTGTATCATAGAAAATACCTTATAATATAACGTAATATGCAGTGTATCATAGAAAATACCATATAATATAACGTAATATACAGTGTATCATTGAAAATACCTTATAATATAACGTAATATGCAGTGTATCATTGAAAATACCTTCTAATATATCGTAGTTTATCATTGAAAATACCTTATATTATAACGTAATATGCAGTGTATCATTGAAAATACCTTGTAATATAACGTAATATGCAGTGTATCATTGAAAATACCTTATAATATAACGTAATATGCAGTGTATCATTGAAAATACCTTATAATATAACGTAATATGCAGTGTATCATAGAAAATACCATGTAATATAACGTAATATACAGTGTATCATTGAAAATACCTTATAATATAACGTAATATGCAGTGTATCATTGAAAATACCTTCTAATATATCGTTGTTTATCATTGAAAATACATTATAATATAACGTAATATGCAGTGTATCAATGAAAATACCTTATAATATAACGTAATATGCAGTGTATCATAGAAAATACTATGTAATATAACGTAATATACAGTGTATCATTGAAAATACCTTGTAATATAACGTAATATGCAGTGTATCATTGAAAATACCTTATAATATAACGTAATATGCAGTGTATCATTGAAAATACCTTATAATATAACGTAATATGCAGTGTATCATAGAAAATACCATGTAATATAACGTAATATACAGTGTATCGTTGAAAATACCTTATAATATAACGTAATATGCAGTGTATCATTGAAAATACCTTCTAATATATCGTAGTTTATCATTGAAAATACCTTATAATATAACGTAATATGCAGTGTATCATTGAAAATACCTTATAATATAACGTAATATGCAGTGTATCATTGAAAATACCTTATAATATAACGTAATATGCAGTGTATCATTGAAAATACCTTATAATATAACGTAATATGCAGTGTATCATTGAAAATACCTTATAATATAACGTAATATGCAGTGTATCATAGAAAATACCATGTAACATAACGTAATATACAGTGTATCATTGAAAATACCTTATAATATAACGTAATATGCAGTGTATCAATGAAAATACCTTCTAATATATCGTTGTTTATCATTGAAAATACCTTATAATATAACGTAATATGCAGTGTGTCATTGAAAATACCATATAATATAACGTAATATGCAATGTATCATTGAAAATACCTTCTAATATAACGTAATATGCAGTGTATCATTGAAAATACCTTATAATATAACGTAATATGCAGTGTATCATTGAAAATACCTTATAATATAACGTAATATGCAGTGTATCATAGAAAATACCATGTAATATAACGTAATATACAGTGTATCATTGAAAATACCTTATAATATAACGTAATATGCAGTGTATCATTGAAAATACCTTCTAATATATCGTAGTTTATCATTGAAAATACCTTATATTATAACGTAATATGCAGTGTATCATTGAAAATACCTTGTAATATAACGTAATATGCAGTGTATCATTGAAAATACCTTATAATATAACGTAATATGCAGTGTATCATTGAAAATACCTTATAATATAACGTAATATGCAGTGTATCATAGAAAATACCATGTAATATAACGTAATATACAGTGTATCATTGAAAATACCTTATAATATAACGTAATATGCAGTGTATCATTGAAAATACCTTCTAATATATCGTTGTTTATCATTGAAAATACATTATAATATAACGTAATATGCAGTGTATCAATGAAAATACCTTATAATATAACGTAATATGCAGTGTATCATAGAAAATACTATGTAATATAACGTAATATACAGTGTATCATTGAAAATACCTTGTAATATAACGTAATATGCAGTGTATCATTGAAAATACCTTATAATATAACGTAATATGCAGTGTATCATTGAAAATACCTTATAATATAACGTAATATGCAGTGTATCATAGAAAATACCATGTAATATAACGTAATATACAGTGTATCGTTGAAAATACCTTATAATATAACGTAATATGCAGTGTATCATTGAAAATACCTTCTAATATATCGTAGTTTATCATTGAAAATACCTTATAATATAACGTAGTATGCAGTGTATCATTGAAAATACCTTATAATATAACGTAATATGCAGTGTATCATTGAAAATACCTTATAATATAACGTAATATGCAGTGTATCATTGAAAATACCTTATAATATAACGTAATATGCAGTGTATCATTGAAAATACCTTATAATATAACGTAATATGCAGTGTATCATAGAAAATACCATGTAATATAACGTAATATACAGTGTATCATTGAAAATACCTTATAATATAACGTAATATGCAGTGTATCAATGAAAATACCTTCTAATATATCGTTGTTTATCATTGAAAATACCTTATAATATAACGTAATATGCAGTGTGTCATTGAAAATACCATATAATATAACGTAATATGCAATGTATCATTGAAAATACCTTCTAATATAACGTAATATGCAGTGTATCATTGAAAATACCTTATAATATAACGTAATATGCAGTGTATCATTGAAAATACCTTATAATATAACGTAATATGCAGTGTATCATAGAAAATACCATGTAATATAACGTAATATACAGTGTATCATTGAAAATACCTTATAATATAACGTAATATGCAGTGTATCATTGAAAATACCTTCTAATATATCGTAATATGCAGTATATCAATGAAAATACCTTATAATATAGCGTAATATCCAGTGTATCATTGAAAATACCTTATAATATAACGTAATATGCAGTGTATCATTGAAAATACCTTGTAATATAACGTAATATGCAGTGTATCATTGAAAATACCTTATAATATAACGTAATATGCAGTGTATCATTGAAAATACCTTATAATATAACGTAATATGCAGTGTATCATAGAAAATACCATGTAATATAACGTAATATACAGTGTATCGTTGAAAATACCTTATAATATAACGTAATATGCAGTGTATCATTGAAAATACCTTCTAATATATCGTAGTTTATCATTGAAAATACCTTATAATATAACGTAATATGCAGTGTATCATTGAAAATACCTTATAATATAACGTAATATGCAGTGTATCATTGAAAATACCTTATAATATAACGTAATATTCAGTGTATCATTGAAAATACCTTATAATATAACGTAATATGCAGTGTATCATTGAAAATACCTTATAATATAACGTAATAAGCAGTGTATCATTGAAAATACCTTATAATATAACGTAATATGCACTGTATCATAGAAAATACCATGTAATATAACGTAATATACAGTGTATCATTGAAAATACCTTATAATATAACGTAATATGCAGTGTATCAATGAAAATACCTTCTAATATATCGTAGTTTATCATTGAAAATACCTTATAATATAACGTAATATGCAGTGTATCATTGAAAATACCTTATAATATAACGTAATATGCAGTGTATCATTGAAAATACCTTATAATATAACGTAATATGCAGTGTATCATTGAAAATACCTTATAATATAACGTAATATGCAGTGTATCATAGAAAATACCATGTAATATAACGTAATATACAGTGTATCGTTGAAAATACCTTATAATATAACGTAATATGCAGTGTATCATTGAAAATACCTTCTAATATATCGTAGTTTATCATTGAAAATACCTTATAATATAACGTAATATGCAGTGTATCATTGAAAATACCTTATAATATATCGTAATATACAGTGTATCATTGAAAATACCTTATAACATATCGTAATATGCAGTGTATCATTGAAAATACCTTATAATATAACGTAATATGCAGTGTATCATTGAAAATACCTTGTAATATAACGTAATATGCAGTGTATCATTGAAAATACCTTATAATATAACGTAATATGCAGTGTATCATTGAAAATACCATGTAATATAACGTAATATACAGTGTATCATTGAAAATACCTTATAATATAACGTAATATGCAGTGTATCATTGAAAATACCTTCTAATATATCGTAGTTTATCATTGAAAATACCTTCTAATATATCGTAGTTTATCATTGAAAATACCTTATAATATAACGTAATATGCAGTGTATCATTGAAAATACCTTATAATATAACGTAATATGCAGTGTATCATTGAAAATACCTTATAATATAACGTAATATGCAGTGTATCATTGAAAATACCTTATAATATAACGTAATATGCAGTATATCATAGAAAATACCATGTAATATACAGTGTATCATTGAAAATACCTTATAATATAACGTAATATGCAGTGTATCATTGACAATACCTTATAATATAACGTAATATGCAGTGTATCATAGAAAATACCATGTAATATAACGTAATATACAGTGTATCATTGAAAATACCTTATAATATAACGTAATATGCAGTGTATCAATGAAAATACCTTATAATATAACGTAATATGCAGTGTATCATAGAAAATACTATGTAATATAACGTAATATACAGTGTATCATTGAAAATACCTTATAATATAACGTAATATGCAGTGTATCATTGAAAATACCTTCTAATATATCGTAGTTTATCATTGAAAGTACCTTATAATATAACATAATATGCAGTGTATCATTGAAAATACCTTATAATATAACGTAATATGCAGTGTATCATAGAAAATACCTTATAATATGACGTAATATGCAGTGTATCATTGAAAATACCTTATAATATAACGTAATATGCAGTGTATCATTGAAAATACCTTATAATATAACGTAATATGCGGTGTATCATTGAAAATACCTTATAATATAACGTAATATGCAGTGTATCTTAGAAAATACCATGTAATATAACGTAATATACAGTGTATCATTGAAAATACCTTATAATATAACGTAATATGCAGTGTATCATTGAAAATACCTTATAATATAACGTAATAAGCAGTGTATCATTGAAAATACCTTATAATATAACGTAATATGCACTGTATCATAGAAAATACCATGTAATATAACGTAATATACAGTGTATCATTGAAAATACCTTATAATATAACGTAATATGCAGTGTATCAATGAAAATACCTTCTAATATATCGTAGTTTATCATTGAAAATACCTTATAATATAACGTAATATGCAGTGTATCATTGAAAATACCTTATAATATAACGTAATATGCAGTGTATCATTGAAAATACCTTATAATATAACGTAATATGCAGTGTATCATTGAAAATACCTTATAATATAACGTAATATGCAGTGTATCATAGAAAATACCATGTAATATAACGTAATATACAGTGTATCGTTGAAAATACCTTATAATATAACGTAATATGCAGTGTATCATTGAAAATACCTTCTAATATATCGTAGTTTATCATTGAAAATACCTTATAATATAACGTAATATGCAGTGTATCATTGAAAATACCTTATAATATATCGTAATATACAGTGTATCATTGAAAATACCTTATAACATATCGTAATATGCAGTGTATCATTGAAAATACCTTATAATATAACGTAATATGCAGTGTATCATTGAAAATACCTTGTAATATAACGTAATATGCAGTGTATCATTGAAAATACCTTATAATATAACGTAATATGCAGTGTATCATTGAAAATACCATGTAATATAACGTAATATACAGTGTATCATTGAAAATAGCTTATAATATAACGTAATATGCAGTGTATCATTGAAAATACCTTCTAATATATCGTAGTTTATCATTGAAAATACCTTCTAATATATCGTAGTTTATCATTGAAAATACCTTATAATATAACGTAATATGCAGTGTATCATTGAAAATACCTTATAATATAACGTAATATGCAGTGTATCAATGAAAATACCTTCTAATATATCGTAGTTTATCATTGAAAATACCTTATAATATAACGTAATATGCAGTGTATCATTGAAAATACCTTATAATATAACGTAATATGCAGTGTATCATTGAAAATACCTTATAATATAACGTAATATGCAGTGTATCATTGAAAATACCTTATAATATAACGTAATATGCAGTATATCATAGAAAATACCATGTAATATACAGTGTATCATTGAAAATACCTTATAATATAACGTAATATGCAGTGTATCATTGACAATACCTTATAATATAACGTAATATGCAGTGTATCATAGAAAATACCATGTAATATAACGTAATATACAGTGTATCATTGAAAATACCTTATAATATAACGTAATATGCAGTGTATCAATGAAAATACCTTATAATATAACGTAATATGCAGTGTATCATAGAAAATACTATGTAATATAACGTAATATACAGTGTATCATTGAAAATACCTTATAATATAACGTAATATGCAGTGTATCATTGAAAATACCTTCTAATATATCGTAGTTTATCATTGAAAGTACCTTATAATATAACATAATATGCAGTGTATCATAGAAAATACCTTCTAATATATCGTAGTTTATCATTGAAAATACCTTATAATATAACGTAATATGCAGTGTATCATTGAAAATACCTTCTAATATATCGTAATATGCAGTATATCAATGAAAATACCTTATAATATAGCGTAATATCCAGTGTATCATTGAAAATACCTTATAATATAACGTAATATGCAGTGTATCATTGAAAATACCTTGTAATATAACGTAATATGCAGTGTATCATTGAAAATACCTTATAATAAAACGTAATATGCAGTGTATCATTGAAAATACCTTATAATATAAAGTAACATGCAGTGTATCATTGAAAATACCTTATAATATAACGTAATATGTAGTGTATCATTGAAAATACCTTATAATATAGCGTAATATGAAGTGTATCATTGAAAATACCTTATAATATAGCGTAATATGCGTAATACCTTATAATATAAAGTAACATGCAGTGTATCATTGAAAATACCTTATAATATAACGTAATATGTAGTGTATCATTGAAAATACCTTATAATATAGCGTAATATGCAGTGTATCATTGAAAATACCTTATAATATAGCGTAATATGCAGTGTATCATTGAAAATACCTTATAATATGACGTAATATGCAGTGTATCATTGAAAATACCTTATAATATAACGTAATATGCAGTGTATCATTGAAAATACCTTATAATATAACGTAATATGCGGTGTATCATTGAAAATACCTTATAATATAACGTAATATGCAGTGTATCATAGAAAATACCATGTAATATAACGTAATATACAGTGTATCATTGAAAATACCTTATAATATAACGTAATATGCAGTGTATCATTGAAAATACCTTCTAATATATCGTAGTTTATCATTGAAAATACCTTATAATATAACGTAATATGCAGTGTATCATTGAAAATACCTTGTAATATAACGTAATATGCAGTGTATCATTGAAAATACCTTATAATATAACGTAATATGCAGTGTATCATAGAAAATACCATGTAATATAACGTAATATACAGTGTATCATTGAAAATACCTTATAATATAACGTAATATGCAGTGTATCATTGAAAATACCTTCTAATATATCGTAGTTTATCATTGAAAATACCTTATAATATAACGTAATATGCAGTGTATCATTGAAAATACCTTGTAATATAACGTAATATGCAGTGTATCATTGAAAATACCTTATAATATAACGTAAAATGCAGTGTATCATTGAAAATACCTTATAATATAACGTAATATGCAGTGTATCATAGAAAATACCTTATAATATAACGTAATATGCAGTGTATCATTGAAAATACCTTATAATATAACGTAATATGCAGTGTATCATTGAAAATACCTTATAATATAACGTAATATGCAGTGTATCATTGAAAATACCTTATAATATAACGTAATATGCAGTGTATCATTGAAAATACCTTATAATATAACGTAATATGCAGTGTATCATAGAAAATACCATGTAATATAACGTAATATACAGTGTATCATTGAAAATACCTTATAATATAACGTAATATGCAGTGTATCATTGAAAATACCTTCTAATATATCGTAGTTTATCATTGAAAATACCTTATAATATAACATAATATGCAGTGTATCATAGAAAATACCTTCTAATATATCGTAGTTTATCATTGAAAATACCTTATAATATAACGTAATATGCAGTGTATCATTGAAAATACCTTATAATATAACGTAATATGCAGTATATCATAGAAAATACCATGTAATATAACGTAATATACAGTGTATCATTGAAAATACCTTATAATATAACGTAATATGCAGTGTATCATTGAAAATACCTTCTAATATATCGTTGTTTATCATTGAAAATACCTTATAATATAACGTAATATGCAGTGTATCATTGAAAATACCTTATAACACATCCTAATATGCAGTGTATCATAGAAAATACCTTACAATATAACGTAATATGCAGTGTATCATTGAAAATACCTTATAATATAAAGTAACATGCAGTGTATCATTGAAAATACCTTATAATATAACGTAATATGTAGTGTATCATTGAAAATACCTTATAATATAGCGTAATATGCAGTGTATCATTGAAAATACCTTATAATATAGCGTAATATGCAGTGTATCATTGAAAATACCTTATAATATAACGTAATATGCAGTGTATCATTGACAATACCTTATAATATAACGTAATATGCAGTGTATCATAGAAAATACCATGTAATATAACGTAATATACAGTGTATCATTGAAAATACCTTATAATATAACGTAATATGCAGTGTATCAATGAAAATACCTTATAATATAACGTAATATGCAGTGTATCATAGAAAATACTATGTAATATAACGTAATAAACAGTGTATCATTGAAAATACCTTATAATATAACGTAATATGCAGTGTATCATTGAAAATACCTTCTAATATATCGTAGTTTATCATTGAAAATACCTTATAATATAACATAATATGCAGTGTATCATAGAAAATACCTTCTAATATATCGTAGTTTATCATTGAAAATACCTTATAATATAACGTAATATGCAGTGTATCATTGAAAATACCTTATAATATAACGTAATATGCACTATATCATAGAAAATACCATGTAATATAACGTAATATGCAGTGTATCATTGAAAATACCTTATAATATAACGTAAAATGCAGTGTATCATTGAAAATACCTTATAATATAACGTAATATGCAGTGTATCATAGAAAATACCTTATAATATAACGTAATATGCAGTGTATCATTGAAAATACCTTGTAATATAACGTAATATGCAGTGTATCATTGAAAATACCTTATAATAAAACGTAATATGCAGTGTATCATTGAAAATACCTTATAATATAAAGTAACATGCAGTGTATCATTGAAAATACCTTATAATATAACGTAATATGTAGTGTATCATTGAAAATACCTTATAATATAGCGTAATATGCAGTGTATCATTGAAAATACCTTATAATATAGCGTAATATGCGTAATACCTTATAATATAAAGTAACATGCAGTGTATCATTGAAAATACCTTATAATATAACGTAATATGTAGTGTATCATTGAAAATACCTTATAATATAGCGTAATATGCAGTGTATCATTGAAAATACCTTATAATATAGCGTAATATGCAGTGTATCATTGAAAATACCTTATAATATGACGTAATATGCAGTGTATCATTGAAAATACCTTATAATATAACGTAATATGCAGTGTATCATTGAAAATACCTTATAATATAACGTAATATGCGGTGTATCATTGAAAATACCTTATAATATAACGTAATATGCAGTGTATCATAGAAAATACCATGTAATATAACGTAATATACAGTGTATCATTGAAAATACCTTATAATATAACGTAATATGCAGTGTATCATTGAAAATACCTTCTAATATATCGTAGTTTATCATTGAAAATACCTTATAATATAACGTAATATGCAGTGTATCATTGAAAATACCTTGTAATATAACGTAATATGCAGTGTATCATTGAAAATACCTTATAATATAACGTAATATGCAGTGTATCATAGAAAATACCATGTAATATAACGTAATATACAGTGTATCATTGAAAATACCTTATAATATAACGTAATATGCAGTGTATCATTGAAAATACCTTCTAATATATCGTAGTTTATCATTGAAAATACCTTATAATATAACGTAATATGCAGTGTATCATTGAAAATACCTTGTAATATAACGTAATATGCAGTGTATCATTGAAAATACCTTATAATATAACGTAAAATGCAGTGTATCATTGAAAATACCTTATAATATAACGTAATATGCAGTGTATCATAGAAAATACCTTATAATATAACGTAATATGCAGTGTATCATTGAAAATACCTTATAATATAACGTAATATGCAGTGTATCATTGAAAATACCTTATAATATAACGTAATATGCAGTGTATCATTGAAAATACCTTATAATATAACGTAATATGCAGTGTATCATTGAAAATACCTTATAATATAACGTAATATGCAGTGTATCATAGAAAATACCATGTAATATAACGTAATATACAGTGTATCATTGAAAATACCTTATAATATAACGTAATATGCAGTGTATCATTGAAAATACCTTCTAATATATCGTAGTTTATCATTGAAAATACCTTATAATATAACATAATATGCAGTGTATCATAGAAAATACCTTCTAATATATCGTAGTTTATCATTGAAAATACCTTATAATATAACGTAATATGCAGTGTATCATTGAAAATACCTTATAATATAACGTAATATGCAGTGTATCATAGAAAATACCATGTAATATAACGTAATATACAGTGTATCATTGAAAATACCTTATAATATAACGTAATATGCAGTGTATCATTGAAAATACCTTCTAATATATCGTTGTTTATCATTGAAAATACCTTATAATATAACGTAATATGCAGTGTATCATTGAAAATACCTTATAACATATCCTAATATGCAGTGTATCATAGAAAATACCTTATAATATAACGTAATATGCAGTGTATCATTGAAAATACCTTATAATATAAAGTAACATGCAGTGTATCATTGAAAATACCTTATAATATAACGTAATATGTAGTGTATCATTGAAAATACCTTATAATATAGCGTAATATGCAGTGTATCATTGAAAATACCTTATAATATAGCGTAATATGCAGTGTATCATTGAAAATACCTTATAATATAAAGTAATATGCAGTGTATCATTGACAATACCTTATAATATAACGTAATATGCAGTGTATCATAGAAAATACCATGTAATATAACGTAATATACAGTGTATCATTGAAAATACCTTATAATATAACGTAATATGCAGTGTATCAATGAAAATACCTTATAATATAACGTAATATGCAGTGTATCATAGAAAATACTATGTAATATAACGTAATAAACAGTGTATCATTGAAAATACCTTATAATATAACGTAATATGCAGTGTATCATTGAAAATACCTTCTAATATATCGTAGTTTATCATTGAAAATACCTTATAATATAACATAATATGCAGTGTATCATAGAAAATACCTTCTAATATATCGTAGTTTATCATTGAAAATACCTTATAATATAACGTAATATGCAGTGTATCATTGAAAATACCTTATAATATAACGTAATATGCACTATATCATAGAAAATACCATGTAATATAACGTAATATGCAGTGTATCATTGAAAATACCTTATAATATAACGTAAAATGCAGTGTATCATTGAAAATACCTTATAATATAACGTAATATGCAGTGTATCATAGAAAATACCTTATAATATAACGTAATATGCAGTGTATCATTGAAAATACCTTATAATATAACGTAATATGCAGTGTATCATTGAAAATACCTTATAATATAACGTAATATGCAGTGTATCATTGAAAATACCTTATAATATAACGTAATATGCAGTGTATCATTGAAAATACCTTATAATATAACGTAATATGCAGTGTATCATAGAAAATACCATGTAATATAACGTAATATACAGTGTATCATTGAAAATACCTTATAATATAACGTAATATGCAGTGTATCATTGAAAATACCTTCTAATATATCGTAGTTTATCATTGAAAATACCTTATAATATAACATAATATGCAGTGTATCATAGAAAATACCTTCTAATATATCGTAGTTTATCATTGAAAATACCTTATAATATAACGTAATATGCAGTGTATCATTGAAAATACCTTATAATATAACGTAATATGCAGTATATCATAGAAAATACCATGTAATATAACGTAATATACAGTGTATCATTGAAAATACCTTATAATATAACGTAATATGCAGTGTATCATTGAAAATACCTTCTAATATATCGTTGTTTATCATTGAAAATACCTTATAATATAACGTAATATGCAGTGTATCATTGAAAATACCTTATAACATATCCTAATATGCAGTGTATCATAGAAAATACCTTATAATATAACGTAATATGCAGTGTATCATTGAAAATACCTTATAATATAAAGTAACATGCAGTGTATCATTGAAAATACCTTATAATATAACGTAATATGTAGTGTATCATTGAAAATACCTTATAATATAGCGTAATATGCAGTGTATCATTGAAAATACCTTATAATATAGCGTAATATGCAGTGTATCATTGAAAATACCTTATAATATAACGTAATATGCAGTGTATCATTGACAATACCTTATAATATAACGTAATATGCAGTGTATCATAGAAAATACCATGTAATATAACGTAATATACAGTGTATCATTGAAAATACCTTATAATATAACGTAATATGCAGTGTATCAATGAAAATACCTTATAATATAACGTAATATGCAGTGTATCATAGAAAATACTATGTAATATAACGTAATAAACAGTGTATCATTGAAAATACCTTATAATATAACGTAATATGCAGTGTATCATTGAAAATACCTTCTAATATATCGTAGTTTATCATTGAAAATACCTTATAATATAACATAATATGCAGTGTATCATAGAAAATACCTTCTAATATATCGTAGTTTATCATTGAAAATACCTTATAATATAACGTAATATGCAGTGTATCATTGAAAATACCTTATAATATAACGTAATATGCACTATATCATAGAAAATACCATGTAATATAACGTAATATACAGTGTATCATTGAAAATACCTTATAATATAACGTAATATGCAGTGTATCATTGAAAATACCTTATAATATAAAGTAACATGCAGTGTATCATTGAAAATACCTTATAATATAACGTAATATGTAGTGTATCATTGAAAATACCTTATAATATAGCGTAACATGCAGTGTATCATTGAAAATACCTTATAATATAACGTAATATGTAGTGTATCATTGAAAATACCTTATAATATAGCGTAATATGCAGTGTATCATTGAAAATACCTTATAATATAGCGTAATATGCAGTGTATCATTGAAAATACCTTATAATATAACGTAATATGCAGTGTATCATTGAAAATACCTTATAATATAACGTAATATGCAGTGTATCATTGAAAATACCTTATAATATAACATAATATGCAGTGTATCATTGAAAATACCTTATAATATAACGTAATATGCAGTGTATCATAGAAAATACCATGTAATATAACGTAATATACAGTGTATCATTGAAAATACCTTATAATATAACGTAATATGCAGTGTATCAATGAAAATACCTTCTAATATATCGTAGTTTATCATTGAAAACACCTTATAATATAACGTAATATGCAGTGTATCATTGAAAATACCTTATAATATAACGTAATATGCAGTGTATCATTGAAAATACCTTATAATATAACGTAATATGCAGTGTATCATAGAAAATACCATATAATATAACGTAATATACAGTGTATCATTGAAAATACCTTATAATATAACGTAATATGCAGTGTATCATTGAAAATACCTTCTAATATATCGTAGTTTATCATTGAAAATACCTTATATTATAACGTAATATGCAGTGTATCATTGAAAATACCTTGTAATATAACGTAATATGCAGTGTATCATTGAAAATACCTTATAATATAACGTAATATGCAGTGTATCATTGAAAATACCTTATAATATAACGTAATATGCAGTGTATCATAGAAAATACCATGTAATATAACGTAATATACAGTGTATCATTGAAAATACCTTATAATATAACGTAATATGCAGTGTATCATTGAAAATACCTTCTAATATATCGTAGTTTATCATTGAAAATACCTTATAATATAACGTAATATGCAATGTATCATTGAAAATACCTTATAATATAACGTGATATGCAGTGTATCATTGAAAATACCTTCTAATATATCGTAGTTTATCATTGAAAACACCTTATAATATAACGTAATATGCAGTGTATCATTGAAAATACCTTATAATATAACGTAATATGCAGTGTATCATTGAAAATACCTTATAATATAACGTAATATGCAGTGTATCATAGAAAATACCATATAATATAACGTAATATACAGTGTATCATTGAAAATACCTTATAATATAACGTAATATGCAGTGTATCATTGAAAATACCTTCTAATATATCGTAGTTTATCATTGAAAATACCTTATATTATAACGTAATATGCAGTGTATCATTGAAAATACCTTGTAATATAACGTAATATGCAGTGTATCATTGAAAATACCTTATAATATAACGTAATATGCAGTGTATCATTGAAAATACCTTATAATATAACGTAATATGCAGTGTATCATAGAAAATACCATGTAATATAACGTAATATACAGTGTATCATTGAAAATATCTTATAATATAACGTAATATGCAGTGTATCATTGAAAATACCTTCTAATATATCGTAGTTTATCATTGAAAATACCTTATAATATAACGTAATATGCAGTGTATCATTGAAAATACCTTATAATATAACGTGATATGCAGTGTATCATTGAAAATACCTTCTAATATATCGTAGTTTATCATTGAAAATACCTTATAATATAACGTAATATGCAGTGTATCATTGAAAATACCTTATAATATAACGTAATATGCAGGGTATCATTGAAAATACCTTATAATATAACGTAATATGCAGTATATCATAGAAAATACCATGTAATATACAGTGTATCATTGAAAATACCTTATAATATAACGTAATATGCAGTGTATCATTGAAAATACCTTATAATATAACGTAATATGCAGTGTATCATAGAAAATACCATGTAATATATCGTAGTTTATCATTGAGAATTCCTTATAATATAACGTAATATGCAGTGTTTCATTGCAAATAACCTTATAATATAACGTAATATGCAGTGTATCATTGAAAATTCCTTATAATATGACGTAATATGCAGTGTATCATTGAAAATACATTGTAATATATCGTAGTTTATCATTGAGAATTCCTTATAATATAACGTAATATGCAGTGTTTCATTGCAAATAACCTTATAATATAACGTAATATGCAGTGTATCATTGAAAATTCCTTATAATATGACGTAATATGCAGTGTATCATTGAAAATACCTTGTAATATATCGTAGTTTATCATTGAGAATTCCTTATAATATAACGTAATATGCAGTGTATCATTGAGAATACCTTATAATATAAAGTAATATGCAGTGTATCATTGAAAATACCTTATAATATATCGTAATTTGTAGTGTATCATTGAAGATACCTTATAATATATCGTAATTCGTAGTGTATAATTGAAAATACCTTATAATATAACGAAATATGCAGTGTATCATTGAAAATACCTTATAATATATCGTAGTTTATCATTGAAAATACCTTATAATAAAACGTAATATGCAGTGTATCATTGAAAATGCCTTATAATATAACGAAATATGCAGTGTATCATTGAGAATACCTTATAATATATCGTAATTTGTAGTGTATCATTGAAGGTACCTTATAATATATCGTAATTTGTAGTGTATAATTGAAAATACCTTATAATATAACGAAATATGCAGTGTATCATTGAAAATACCTTATAATATATCGTAGTTTATCATTGAAAATTCCTTATAATATAACGTAATTTGCATTGTATCATTGGAAATAACTTATAATATGACGTAATATGTAGTGTATCATTGAAAATACCTTATATTATATCGTAGTTTATCATTGAAAATTCCTTATAATATAACGTAATATGCAGTGTATCATTGAAAATGCCTTATAATATAACGAAATATGCATTGTATCATTGAGAATACCTTATAATATATCGTAATTTGTAGTGTATCATTGAAGGTAACTTATAATATATCGTAATTTGTAGTGTATAATTGAAAATACCTTATAATATAACGAAATATGCAGTGTATCATTGAAAATACCTTATAATATATCGTAGTTTATCATTGAAAATTCCTTATAATATAACGTAATTTGCATTGTATCATTGGAAATAACTTATAATATGACGTAATATGTAGTGTATCATTGAAAATACCTTATATTATATCGTAGTTTATCATTGAAAATTCCTTATAATATAACGTAATATGCAGTGTTTCATTGCAAATAACCTTATAATATCACGTAATATGCAGTGTATCATTGAAAATTCCTTATAATATAACGTAATATGCAGTGCATCATTGAAAATACCTTTTAATATAACGTAACATACAGTGTTTCATTGCAAATAACCTTATAATATAACGTAATATGCAGTGTATCATTGGCAATACCATCTAATATGACGTAATATGCAGTGTTTCATTGGAAATACCTTATACTACAACGTAATATACAGTATATCATTGAAAATACCTTATAATATATCGTAATATGTAGTTTATCATAGAAAATACCTTATAATATAACGTAATATGCAGTGTATCATTGAAAATACCTTATAATATAACGTAATATGCAGTGTATCATAGAAAATACCATGTAATATAACGTAATATACAGTGTATCATTGAAAATACCTTATGATATAACGTAATATGCAGTGTATCATTGAAAATACCTTCTAATATATCGTAATATGCAGTATATCAATGAAAATACCTTATAATATAGCGTAATATCCAGTGTATCATTGAAAATACCTTATAATATAACGTAATATGCAGTGTATCATTGAAAATACCTTGTAATATAACGTAATATGCAGTGTATCATTGAAAATACCTTATAATATAACGTAATATACAGTGTATCATTGAAAATACCTTATAATATAACGTAATATGCAGTGTATCATAGAAAATACCATGTAATATAACGTAATATACAGTGTATCGTTGAAAATACCTTATAATATAACGTAATATGCAGTGTAACATTGAAAATACCTTCTAATATATCGTAGTTTATCATTGAAAATACCTTATAATATAACGTCATATGCAGTGTATCATTGAAAATACCTTATAATATAACGTAATATGCAGTGTATCATTGAAAATACCTTATAATATAACGTAATATGCAGTATATCATAGAAAATACCATGTAATATAACGTAATATACAGTGTATCATTGAAAATACCTTATAATATAACGTAATATGCAGTGTATCATTGAAAATACCTTCTAATATATCGTTGTTTATCATTGAAAATACCTTATAATATAACGTAATATGCAGTGTATCATTGAAAATACCTTCTAATATATCGTAGTTTATCATTGAAAATACCTTATAATATAACGTAATATGCAGTGTATCATTGAAAATACCTTATAACATATCCTAATATGCAGTGTATCATAGAAAATACCTTATAATATAACGTAATATGCAGTGTATCATTTAAAATACCTTATAATATAAAGTAACATGCAGTGTATCATTGAAAATACCTTATAATATAACGTAATATGTAGTGTATCATTGAAAATACCTTATAATATGGCGTAATATGCAGTGTATCATTGAAAATACCTTATAATATATCGTAATATGCAGTGTATCATTGAAAATACCTTATAATATAGCGTAATATGCAGTGTATCATTGAAAATACCTTATAATATAACGTAATATGTAGTGTATCATTGAAAATACCTTATAATATAGCGTAATATGCAGTGTATCATTGAAAATACCTTATAATATAGCGTAATATGCAGTGTATCATTGAAAATACCTTATAATATAACGTAATATGCAGTGTATCATTGAAAATACCTTCTAATATATCGTTGTTTATCATTGAAAATACCTTATAATATAACGTAATATGCAGTGTATCAATGAAAATACCTTCTAATATATCGTAGTTTATCATTGAAAACACCTTATAATATAACGTAATATGCAGTGCATCATAGAAAATACCATATAATATAACGTAATATACAGTGTATCATTGAAAATACCTTATAATATAACGTAATATGCAGTGTATCATTGAAAATACCTTCTAATATATCGTAGTTTATCATTGAAAATACCTTATATTATAACGTAATATGCAGTGTATCATTGAAAATACCTTGTAATATAACGTAATATGCAGTGTATCATTGAAAATACCTTATAATATAACGTAATATGCAGTGTATCATTGAAAATACCTTATAATATAACGTAATATGCAGTGTATCATAGAAAATACCATGTAATATAACGTAATATACAGTGTATCATTGAAAATACCTTATAATATAACGTAATATGCAGTGTATCATTGAAAATACCTTATAATATAACGTAATATGCAGTGTATCATTGAAAATATCTTATAATATAACGTAATATGCAGTATATCATAGAAAATACCATGTAATATACAGTGTATCATTGAAAATACCTTATAATATAACGTAATATGCAGTGTATCATTGAAAATACCTTATAATATAACGTAATATGCAGTGTATCATAGAAAATACCATGTAATATATCGTAGTTTATCATTGAGAATTCCTTATAATATAACGTAATATGCAGTGTTTCATTGCAAATAACCTTATAATATAACGTAATATGCAGTGTATCATTGAAAATTCCTTATAATATGACGTAATATGCAGTGTATCATTGAAAATACATTGTAATATATCGTAGTTTATCATTGAGAATTCCTTATAATATAACGTAATATGCAGTGTTTCATTGCAAATAACCTTATAATATAACGTAATATGCAGTGTATCATTGAAAATTCCTTATAATATAACGTAATATGCAGTGTATCATTGAAAATACCTTGTAATATATCGTAGTTTATCATTGAGAATTCCTTATAATATAACGTAATATGCAGTGTATCATTGAGAATTCCTTATAATATAAAGTAATATGCAGTGTATCATTGAAAATACCTTATAATATATCGTAATTTGTAGTGTATCATTGAAGATACCTTATAATATATCGTAATTCGTAGTGTATAATTGAAAATACCTTATAATATAACGAAATATGCAGTGTATCATTGAAAATACCTTATAATATATCGTAGTTTATCATTGAAAATACCTTATAATAAAACGTAATATGCAGTGTATCATTGAAAATGCCTTATAATATAACGAAATATGCAGTGTATCATTGAGAATACCTTATAATATATCGTAATTTGTAGTGTATCATTGAAGGTACCTTATAATATATCGTAATTTGTAGTGTATAATTGAAAATACCTTATAATATAACGAAATATGCAGTGTATCATTGAAAATACCTTATAATATATCGTAGTTTATCATTGAAAATTCCTTATAATATAACGTAATTTGCATTGTATCATTGGAAATATCTTATAATATGACGTAATATGTAGTGTATCATTGAGAATACCTTATAATATATCGTAATTTGTAGTGTATCATTGAAGGTACCTTATAATATATCGTAATTTGTAGTGTATAATTGAAAATACCTTATAATATAACGAAATATGCAGTGTATCATTGAAAATACCTTATAATATAACGTAATATGCAGTGTATCATTGAAAATACCTTATAATATAACGTAATATGCAGTGTATCATAGAAAATACCATGTAATATATCGTAGTTTATCATTGAGAATTCCTTATAATATAACGTAATATGCAGTGTTTCATTGCAAATAACCTTATAATATAACGTAATATGCAGTGTATCATTGAAAATTCCTTATAATATGACGTAATATGCAGTGTATCATTGAAAATACATTGTAATATATCGTAGTTTATCATTGAGAATTCCTTATAATATAACGTAATATGCAGTGTTTCATTGCAAATAACCTTATAATATAACGTAATATGCAGTGTATCATTGAAAATTCCTTATAATATGACGTAATATGCAGTGTATCATTGAAAATACCTTGTAATATATCGTAGTTTATCATTGAGAATTCCTTATAATATAACGTAATATGCAGTGTATCATTGAGAATTCCTTATAATATAAAGTAATATGCAGTGTATCATTGAAAATACCTTATAATATATCGTAATTTGTAGTGTATCATTGAAGATACCTTATAATATATCGTAATTCGTAGTGTATAATTGAAAATACCTTATAATATAACGAAATATGCAGTGTATCATTGAAAATACCTTATAATATATCGTAGTTTATCATTGAAAATACCTTATAATAAAACGTAATATGCAGTGTATCATTGAAAATGCCTTATAATATAACGAAATATGCAGTGTATCATTGAGAATACCTTATAATATATCGTAATTTGTAGTGTATCATTGAAGGTACCTTATAATATATCGTAATTTGTAGTGTATAATTGAAAATACCTTATAATATAACGAAATATGCAGTGTATCATTGAAAATACCTTATAATATATCGTAGTTTATCATTGAAAATTCCTTATAATATAACGTAATTTGCATTGTATCATTGGAAATATCTTATAATATGACGTAATATGTAGTGTATCATTGAAAATACCTTATATTATATCGTAGTTTATCATTGAAAATTCCTTATAATATAACGTAATATGCAGTGTTTCATTGCAAATAACCTTATAATATCACGTAATATGCAGTGTATCATTGAAAATTCCTTATAATATAACGTAATATGCAGTGCATCATTGAAAATACCTTTTAATATAACGTAACATACAGTGTTTCATTGCAAATAACCTTATAATATAACGTAATATGCAGTGTATCATTGGCAATACCATCTAATATGACGTAATATGCAGTGTTTCATTGAAAATACCTTATACTACAACGTAATATACAGTATATCATTGAAAATACCTTATAATATATCGTAATATGTAGTTTATCATTGTAAATACCTTATAACATAACGTAATTTGCATTCTATCATTGGAAATAACTTATAATATGACGTAATATGCAGTGTATCATTGAAAATACCATCTAATATATCGTAGTTTATCATTGAAAATACCTTATAATATAACGTAATATGCAGTGTATCATTGAAAATACCTTATAACATATCCTAATATGCAGTGTATCATAGAAAATACCTTATAATATAACGTAATATGCAGTGTATCATTGAAAATACCTTCTAATATATCGTAGTTTATCATTGAAAATACCTTATAATATAACGTAATATGCAGTGTGTCATTGAAAATACCATATAATATAACGTAATATGCAATGTATCATTGAAAATACCTTCTAATATAACGTAATATGCAGTATATCAATGAAAATACCTTATAATATAGCGTAATATCCAGTGTATCATTGAAAATACCTTATAATATAACGTAATATGCAGTGTATCATTGAAAATACCTTGTAATATAACGTAATATGCAGTGTATCATTGAAAATACCTTATTACATATCGTAATATGCAGTGTATCATTGAAAATACCATATAATATAACGTAATATGCAGTGTATCATTGAAAATACCTTATAACATATCCTAATATGCAGTGTATCATAGAAAATACCATGTAATATAACGTAATATACAGTGTATCATTGAAAATACCTTATAATATAACGTAATATGCAGTGTATCATTGAAAATACCTTCTAATATATCGTAGTTTATCATTGAAAATACCTTATAATATAACGTAATATGCAGTGTGTCATTGAAAATACCATATAATATAACGTAATATGCAATGTATCATTGAAAATACCTTCTAATATAACGTAATATGCAGTATATCAATGAAAATACCTTATAATATAGCGTAATATCCAGTGTATCATTGAAAATACCTTATAATATAACGTAATATGCAGTGTATCATTGAAAATACCTTGTAATATAACGTAATATGCAGTGTATCATTGAAAATACCTTATAATATAACGTAATATGCAGTGTATCATTGAAAATACCTTATAATATAACGTAATATGCAGTGTATCATAGAAAATACCATGTAATATAACGTAATATACAGTGTATCATTGAAAATACCTTATAATATAACGTAATATGCAGTGTATCATTGAAAATACCTTCTAATATATCGTAGTTTATCATTGAAAATACCTTATAATATAACGTAATATGCAGTGTATCATTGAAAATACCTTATAATATAACGTAATATGCAGTGTATCATTGAAAATACCTTGTAATATAACGTAATATGCAGTGTATCATTGAAAATACCTTATAATATAACGTAATATGCAGTGTATCATTGAAAATACCTTATAATATAACGTAATATGCAGTGTATCATTGAAAATACCTTATAACATATCCTAATATGCAGTGTATCATAGAAAATACCTTATAATATAACGTAATATGCAGTGTATCATTGAAAATACCTTCTAATATATCGTAGTTTATCATTGAAAATACCTTATAATATAACGTAATATGCAGTGTGTCATTGAAAATACCATATAATATATCGTAGTTTATCATTGAAAACACCTTATAATATAACGTAATATGCAGTGTATCATAGAAAATACCATGTAATATAACGTAATATACAGTGTATCATTGAAAATACCTTATAATATAACGTAATATGCAGTGTATCATTGAAAATACCTTCTAATATATCGTTGTTTATCATTGAAAATACCTTATAATATAACGTGATATGCAGTGTATCATTGAAAATACCTTCTAATATATCGTAGTTTATCATTGAAAATACCTTATAATATAGCGTAATATCCAGTGTATCATTGAAAATACCTTATAATATAACGTAATATGCAGTGTATCATTGAAAATACCTTGTAATATAACGTAATATGCAGTGTATCATTGAAAATACCTTATTACATATCGTAATATGCAGTGTATCATTGAAAATACCATATAATATAACGTAATATGCAGTGTATCATAGAAAATACCTTATAACATATCCTAATATGCAGTGTATCATAGAAAATACCATGTAATATAACGTAATATACAGTGTATCATTGAAAATACCTTATAATATAACGTAATATGCAGTGTATCATTGAAAATACCTTCTAATATATCGTAGTTTATCATTGAAAATACCTTATAATATAACGTAATATGCAGTGTGTCATTGAAAATACCATATAATATAACGTAATATGCAATGTATCATTGAAAATACCTTCTAATATAACGTAATATGCAGTATATCAATGAAAATACCTTATAATATAGCGTAATATGCAGTGTATCATTGAAAATGCCTTATAATATAACGAAATATGCAGTGCATCATTGAAAATACCTTTTAATATAACGTAACATACAGTGTTTCATTGCAAATAACCTTATAATATAACGTAATATGCAGTGTATCATTGAAAATACCTTATAATATATCGTAATATGTAGTTTATCATTGGAAATACCTTATAATATAACGTAATATGCAGTGTATCATTGGCAATACCATGTAATATAACGTAATATACAGTGTATCATTGAAAATACCTTATAATATAACGTAATATGCAGTGTATCATTGAAAATACCTTCTAATATATCGTAGTTTATCATTGAAAATACCTTATAATATAACGTAATATGCAGTGTATCATTGAAAATACCTTATAATATAACGTAATATGCAGTGTATCATTGAAAATACCTTATAATATATCGTTGTTTATCATTGAAAATACCTTATAATATAACGTAATATGCAGTGTATCATTGAAAATACCATCTAATATATCGTAGTTTATCATTGAAAATACCTTATAATATAACGTAATATGCAGTGTATCATTGAAAATACCTTATAACATATCCTAATATGCAGTGTATCATAGAAAATACCTTATAATATAACGTAATATGCAGTGTATCATTGAAAATACCTTCTAATATATCGTAGTTTATCATTGAAAATACCTTATAATATAACGTAATATGCAGTGTGTCATTGAAAATACCATATAATATAACGTAATATGCAATGTATCATTGAAAATACCTTCTAATATAACGTAATATGCAGTATATCAATGAAAATACCTTATAATATAGCGTAATATCCAGTGTATCATTGAAAATACCTTATAATATAACGTAATATGCAGTGTATCATTGAAAATACCTTGTAATATAACGTAATATGCAGTGTATCATTGAAAATACCTTATTACATATCGTAATATGCAGTGTATCATTGAAAATACCATATAATATAACGTAATATGCAGTGTATCATAGAAAATACCTTATAACATATCCTAATATGCAGTGTATCATAGAAAATACCATGTAATATAACGTAATATACAGTGTATCATTGAAAATACCTTATAATATAACGTAATATGCAGTGTATCATTGAAAATACCTTCTAATATATCGTAGTTTATCATTGAAAATACCTTATAATATAACGTAATATGCAGTGTGTCATTGAAAATACCATATAATATAACGTAATATGCAATGTATCATTGAAAATACCTTCTAATATAACGTAATATGCAGTATATCAATGAAAATACCTTATAATATAGCGTAATATCCAGTGTATCATTGAAAATACCTTATAATATAACGTAATATGCAGTGTATCATTGAAAATACCTTGTAATATAACGTAATATGCAGTGTATCATTGAAAATACCTTATAATATAACGTAATATGCAGTGTATCATTGAAAATACCTTATAATATAACGTAATATGCAGTGTATCATAGAAAATACCATGTAATATAACGTAATATACAGTGTATCATTGAAAATACCTTATAATATAACGTAATATGCAGTGTATCATTGAAAATACCTTCTAATATATCGTAGTTTATCATTGAAAATACCTTATAATATAACGTAATATGCAGTGTATCATTGAAAATACCTTATAATATAACGTAATATGCAGTGTATCATTGAAAATACCTTGTAATATAACGTAATATGCAGTGTATCATTGAAAATACCTTATAATATAACGTAATATGCAGTGTATCATTGAAAATACCTTATAATATAACGTAATATGCAGTGTATCATAGAAAATACCATGTAATATAACGTAATATACAGTGTATCATTGAAAATACCTTATAATATAACGTAATATGCAGTGTATCATTGAAAATACCTTCTAATATATCGTAATATGCAGTATATCAATGAAAATACCTTATAATATAACGTAATATCCAGTGTATCATTGAAAATACCTTATAATATAACGTAATATGCAGTGTATCATTGAAAATACCTTGTAATATAACGTAATATGCAGTGTATCATTGAAAATACCTTATAATATAACGTAATATGCAGTGTATCATTGAAAATACCTTATAATATAACGTAATATGCAGTGTATCATAGAAAATACCATGTAATATAACGTAATATACAGTGTATCGTTGAAAATACCTTATAATATAACGTAATATGCAGTGTATCATTGAAAATACCTTCTAATATATCGTAGTTTATCATTGAAAACACCTTATAATATAACGTAATATGCAGTGTATCATAGAAAATACCATGTAATATAACGTAATATACAGTGTATCATTGAAAATACCTTATAATATAACGTAATATGCAGTGTATCATTGAAAATACCTTATAATATAAAGTAACATGCAGTGTATCATTGAAAATACCTTATAATATAACGTAATATGTAGTGTATCATTGAAAATACCTTATAATATAGCGTAATATGCAGTGTATCAATGAAAATACCTTCTAATATATCGTAGTTTATCATTGAAAACACCTTATAATATAACGTAATATGCAGTGTATCATTGAAAATACCTTATAATATATCGTAATATGTAGTTTATCATTGTAAATACCTTATAACATAACGTAATTTGCATTCTATCATTGGAAATAACTTATAATATGACGTAATATGTAGTGTATCATTGGAAATACCTTATATTATATCGTAATTTGTAGTTTATCATTGAAGATACCTTATAATATATCGTAATTTGTAGTTTATCATTGAAAATACCTTATAATATATCGTAATTTGTAGTGTATCATTGAAAATACCTTATAATATAACGTAATATGCAGTGTATCATTGAAAACACCTTATAATAAAACGTAATATGCAGTGTATCATTGAAAATGCCTTATAATATAACGAAATATGCAGTGCATCATTGAAAATACCTTTTAATATAACGTAACATACAGTGTTTCATTGCAAATAACCTTATAATATAACGTAATATGCAGTGTATCATTGAAAATACCTTATAATATATCGTAATATGTAGTTTATCATTGGAAATACCTTATAATATAACGTAATATGCAGTGTATCATTGGCAATACCATGTAATATAACGTAATATACAGTGTATCATTGAAAATACCTTATAATATAACGTAATATGCAGTGTATCATTGAAAATACCTTCTAATATATCGTAGTTTATCATTGAAAATACCTTATAATATAACGTAATATGCAGTGTATCATTGAAAATACCTTATAATATAACGTAATATGCAGTGTATCATTGAAAATACCTTATAATATATCGTTGTTTATCATTGAAAATACCTTATAATATAACGTAATATGCAGTGTATCATTGAAAATACCATCTAATATATCGTAGTTTATCATTGAAAATACCTTATAATATAACGTAATATGCAGTGTATCATTGAAAATACCTTATAACATATCCTAATATGCAGTGTATCATAGAAAATACCTTATAATATAACGTAATATGCAGTGTATCATTGAAAATACCTTCTAATATATCGTAGTTTATCATTGAAAATACCTTATAATATAACGTAATATGCAGCGTGTCATTGAAAATACCATATAATATAACGTAATATGCAATGTATCATTGAAAATACCTTCTAATATAACGTAATATGCAGTATATCAATGAAAATACCTTATAATATAGCGTAATATCCAGTGTATCATTGAAAATACCTTATAATATAACGTAATATGCAGTGTATCATTGAAAATACCTTGTAATATAACGTAATATGCAGTGTATCATTGAAAATACCTTATTACATATCGTAATATGCAGTGTATCATTGAAAATACCATATAATATAACGTAATATGCAGTGTATCATAGAAAATACCTTATAACATATCCTAATATGCAGTGTATCATAGAAAATACCATGTAATATAACGTAATATACAGTGTATCATTGAAAATACCTTATAATATAACGTAATATGCAGTGTATCATTGAAAATACCTTCTAATATATCGTAGTTTATCATTGAAAATACCTTATAATATAACGTAATATGCAGTGTGTCATTGAAAATACCATATAATATAACGTAATATGCAATGTATCATTGAAAATACCTTCTAATATAACGTAATATGCAGTATATCAATGAAAATACCTTATAATATAGCGTAATATCCAGTGTATCATTGAAAATACCTTATAATATAACGTAATATGCAGTGTATCATTGAAAATACCTTGTAATATAACGTAATATGCAGTGTATCATTGAAAATACCTTATAATATAACGTAATATGCAGTGTATCATTGAAAATACCTTATAATATAACGTAATATGCAGTGTATCATAGAAAATACCATGTAATATAACGTAATATACAGTGTATCATTGAAAATACCTTATAATATAACGTAATATGCAGTGTATCATTGAAAATACCTTCTAATATATCGTAGTTTATCATTGAAAATACCTTATAATATAACGTAATATGCAGTGTATCATTGAAAATACCTTGTAATATAACGTAATATGCAGTGTATCATTGAAAATACCTTATAATATAACGTAATATGCAGTGTATCATTGAAAATACCTTATAATATAACGTAATATGCAGTGTATCATAGAAAATACCATGTAATATAACGTAACATACAGTGTATCATTGAAAATACCATATAATATAACGTAATATGCAGTGTATCATTGAAAATACCTTCTAATATATCGTAATATGCAGTATATCAATGAAAATACCTTATAATATAGCGTAATATCCAGTGTATCATTGAAAATACCTTATAATATAACGTAATATGCAGTGTATCATTGAAAATACCTTGTAATATAACGTAATATGCAGTGTATCATTGAAAATACCTTCTAATATATCGTAGTTTATCATTGAAAACACCTTATAATATAACGTAATATGCAGTGTATCATAGAAAATACCATGTAATATAACGTAATATACAGTGTATCATTGAAAATACCTTATAATATAACGTAATATGCAGTGTATCATTGAAAATACCTTATAATATAAAGTAACATGCAGTGTATCATTGAAAATACCTTATAATATAACGTAATATGTAGTGTATCATTGAAAATACCTTATAATATAGCGTAATATGCAGTGTATCAATGAAAATACCTTCTAATATATCGTAGTTTATCATTGAAAACACCTTATAATATAACGTAATATGCAGTGTATCATTGAAAATACCTTATAATATATCGTAATATGTAGTTTATCATTGTAAATACCTTATAACATAACGTAATTTGCATTCTATCATTGGAAATAACTTATAATATGACGTAATATGTAGTGTATCATTGGAAATACCTTATATTATATCGTAATTTGTAGTTTATCATTGAAGATACCTTATAATATATCGTAATTTGTAGTTTATCATTGAAAATACCTTATAATATATCGTAATTTGTAGTGTATCATTGAAAATACCTTATAATATAACGTAATATGCAGTGTATCATTGAAAACACCTTATAATAAAACGTAATATGCAGTGTATCATTGAAAATGCCTTATAATATAACGAAATATGCAGTGCATCATTGAAAATACCTTTTAATATAACGTAACATACAGTGTTTCATTGCAAATAACCTTATAATATAACGTAATATGCAGTGTATCATTGAAAATACCTTATAATATATCGTAATATGTAGTTTATCATTGGAAATACCTTATAATATAACGTAATATGCAGTGTATCATTGGCAATACCATGTAATATAACGTAATATACAGTGTATCATTGAAAATACCTTATAATATAACGTAATATGCAGTGTATCATTGAAAATACCTTGTAATATAACGTAATATGCAGTGTATCATTGAAAATACCTTATAATATAACGTAATATGCAGTGTATCATTGAAAATACCTTATAATATAACGTAATATGCAGTGTATCATAGAAAATACCATGTAATATAACGTAATATACAGTGTATCGTTGAAAATACCTTATAATATAACGTAATATGCAGTGTATCATTGAAAATACCTTCTAATATATCGTAGTTTATCATTGAAAACACCTTATAATATAACGTAATATGCAGTGTATCATAGAAAATACCATGTAATATAACGTAATATACAGTGTATCATTGAAAATACCTTATAATATAACGTAATATGCAGTGTATCATTGAAAATACCTTATAATATAAAGTAACATGCAGTGTATCATTGAAAATACCTTATAATATAACGTAATATGTAGTGTATCATTGAAAATACCTTATAATATAGCGTAATATGCAGTGTATCAATGAAAATACCTTCTAATATATCGTAGTTTATCATTGAAAACACCTTATAATATAACGTAATATGCAGTGTATCATTGAAAATACCTTATAATATATAGTAATATGTAGTTTATCATTGTAAATACCTTATAACATAACGTAATTTGCATTCTATCATTGGAAATAACTTATAATATGACGTAATATGTAGTGTATCATTGGAAATACCTTATATTATATCGTAATTTGTAGTTTATCATTGAAGATACCTTATAATATATCGTAATTTGTAGTTTATCATTGAAAATACCTTATAATATATCGTAATTTGTAGTGTATCATTGAAAATACCTTATAATATAACGTAATATGCAGTGTATCATTGAAAACACCTTATAATAAAACGTAATATGCAGTGTATCATTGAAAATGCCTTATAATATAACGAAATATGCAGTGCATCATTGAAAATACCTTTTAATATAACGTAACATACAGTGTTTCATTGCAAATAACCTTATAATATAACGTAATATGCAGTGTATCATTGAAAATACCTTATAATATATCGTAATATGTAGTTTATCATTGGAAATACCTTATAATATAACGTAATATGCAGTGTATCATTGGCAATACCATGTAATATAACGTAATATACAGTGTATCATTGAAAATACCTTATAATATAACGTAATATGCAGTGTATCATTGAAAATACCTTCTAATATATCGTAGTTTATCATTGAAAATACCTTATAATATAACGTAATATGCAGTGTATCATTGAAAATACCTTATAATATAACGTAATATGCAGTGTATCATTGAAAATACCTTATAATATATCGTTGTTTATCATTGAAAATACCTTATAATATAACGTAATATGCAGTGTATCATTGAAAATACCATCTAATATATCGTAGTTTATCATTGAAAATACCTTATAATATAACGTAATATGCAGTGTATCATTGAAAATACCTTATAACATATCCTAATATGCAGTGTATCATAGAAAATACCTTATAATATAACGTAATATGCAGTGTATCATTGAAAATACCTTCTAATATATCGTAGTTTATCATTGAAAATACCTTATAATATAACGTAATATGCAGTGTATCATTGAAAATACCATATAATATAACGTAATATGCAATGTATCA
Organism: Lasioglossum lativentre; assembly: GCA_916610255.1. NCBI lineage: Eukaryota > Metazoa > Arthropoda > Insecta > Hymenoptera > Halictidae > Lasioglossum > Lasioglossum lativentre. Next base: position 697,840 of record CAKAJI010000715.1, on the reverse strand, counting down.
TTGAAAATACCTTCTAATATAACGTAATATGCAGTATATCAATGAAAATACCTTATAATATAGCGTAATATCCAGTGTATCATTGAAAATACCTTATAATATAACGTAATATGCAGTGTATCATTGAAAATACCTTGTAATATAACGTAATATGCAGTGTATCATTGAAAATACCTTATTACATATCGTAATATGCAGTGTATCATTGAAAATACCATATAATATAACGTAATATGCAGTGTATCATTGAAAATACCTTATAACATATCCTAATATGCAGTGTATCATAGAAAATACCATGTAATATAACGTAATATACAGTGTATCATTGAAAATACCTTATAATATAACGTAATATGCAGTGTATCATTGAAAATACCTTCTAATATATCGTAGTTTGTCATTGAAAATACCTTATAATATAACGTAATATGCAGTGTGTCATTGAAAATACCATATAATATAACGTAATATGCAATGTATCATTGAAAATACCTTCTAATATAACGTAATATGCAGTATATCAATGAAAATACCTTATAATATAGCGTAATATCCAGTGTATCATTGAAAATACCTTATAATATAACGTAATATGCAGTGTATCATTGAAAATACCTTGTAATATAACGTAATATGCAGTGTATCATTGAAAATACCTTATAATATAACGTAATATGCAGTGTATCATTGAAAATACCTTATAATATAACGTAATATGCAGTGTATCATAGAAAATACCATGTAATATAACGTAATATACAGTGTATCATTGAAAATACCTTATAATATAACGTAATATGCAGTGTATCATTGAAAATACTTTCTAATATATCGTAGTTTATCATTGAAAATACCTTATAATTCAACGTAATATGCAGTGTATCATTGAAAATACCTTATAATATAACGTAATATGCAGTGTATCATTGAAAATACCTTGTAATATAACGTAATATGCAGTGTATCATTGAAAATACCTTATAATATAACGTAATATGCAGTGTATCATTGAAAATACCTTATAATATAACGTAATATGCAGTGTATCATAGAAAATACCATGTAATATAACGTAATATACAGTGTATCATTGAAAATACCTTATAATATAACGTAATATGCAGTGTATCATTGAAAATACCTTCTAATATATCGTAATATGCAGTATATCAATGAAAATACCTTATAATATAGCGTAATATCCAGTGTATCATTGAAAATACCTTATAATATAACGTAATATGCAGTGTATCATTGAAAATACCTTGTAATATAACGTAATATGCAGTGTATCATTGAAAATACCTTATAATATAACGTAATATGCAGTGTATCATTGAAAATACCTTATAATATAACGTAATATGCAGTGTATCATAGAAAATACCATGTAATATAACGTAATATACAGTGTATCATTGAAAATACCTTATAATATAACGTAATATGCAGTGTATCATTGAAAATACCTTCTAATATATCGTAGTTTATCATTGAAAACACCTTATAATATAACGTAATATGCAGTGTATCATAGAAAATACCATGTAATATAACGTAATATACAGTGTATCATTGAAAATACCTTATAATATAACGTAATATGCAGTGTATCATTGAAAATACCTTATAATATAAAGTAACATGCAGTGTATCATTGAAAATACCTTATAATATAACGTAATATGTAGTGTATCATTGAAAATACCTTATAATATAACGTAATATGTAGTGTATCAATGAAAATACCTTCTAATATATCGTAGTTTATCATTGAAAACACCTTATAATATAACGTAATATGCAGTGTATCATTGAAAATACCTTATAATATATCGTAATATGTAGTTTATCATTGTAAATACCTTATAACATAACGTAATTTGCATTCTATCATTGGAAATAACTTATAATATGACGTAATATGTAGTGTATCATTGGAAATACCTTATATTATATCGTAATTTGTAGTTTATCATTGAAGATACCTTATAATATATCGTAATTTGTAGTTTATCATTGAAAATACCTTATAATATATCGTAATTTGTAGTGTATCATTGAAAATACCTTATAATATAACGTAATATGCAGTGTATCATTGAAAACACCTTATAATAAAACGTAATATGCAGTGTATCATTGAAAATGCCTTATAATATAACGAAATATGCAGTGCATCATTGAAAATACCTTTTAATATAACGTAACATACAGTGTTTCATTGCAAATAACCTTATAATATAACGTAATATGCAGTGTATCATTGAAAATACCTTATAATATATCGTAATATGTAGTTTATCATTGGAAATACCTTATAATATAACGTAATATGCAGTGTATCATTGGCAATACCATGTAATATAACGTAATATACAGTGTATCATTGAAAATACCTTATAATATAACGTAATATGCAGTGTATCATTGAAAATACCTTCTAATATATCGTAGTTTATCATTGAAAATACCTTATAATATAACGTAATATGCAGTGTATCATTGAAAGTACCTTATAATATAACGTAATATGCAGTGTATCATTGAAAATACCTTATAATATATCGTTGTTTATCATTGAAAATACCTTATAATATAACGTAATATGCAGTGTATCATTGAAAATACCATCTAATATATCGTAGTTTATCATTGAAAATACCTTATAATATAACGTAATATGCAGTGTATCATTGAAAATACCTTATAACATATCCTAATATGCAGTGTATCATAGAAAATACCTTATAATATAACGTAATATGCAGTGTATCATTGAAAATACCTTCTAATATATCGTAGTTTATCATTGAAAATACCTTATAATATAACGTAATATGCAGTGTGTCATTGAAAATACCATATAATATAACGTAATATGCAATGTATCATTGAAAATACCTTCTAATATAACGTAATATGCAGTATATCAATGAAAATACCTTATAATATAGCGTAATATCCAGTGTATCATTGAAAATACCTTATAATATAACGTAATATGCAGTGTATCATTGAAAATACCTTATTACATATCGTAATATGCAGTGTATCATTGAAAATACCATATAATATAACGTAATATGCAGTGTATCATAGAAAATACCTTATAACATATCCTAATATGCAGTGTATCATAGAAAATACCATGTAATATAACGTAATATACAGTGTATCATTGAAAATACCTTATAATATAACGTAATATGCAGTGTATCATTGAAAATACCTTCTAATATATCGTAGTTTATCATTGAAAATACCTTATAATATAACGTAATATGCAGTGTGTCATTGAAAATACCATATAATATAACGTAATATGCAATGTATCATTGAAAATACCTTCTAATATAACGTAATATGCAGTATATCAATGAAAATACCTTATAATATAGCGTAATATCCAGTGTATCATTGAAAATACCTTATAATATAACGTAATATGCAGTGTATCATTGAAAATACCTTGTAATATAACGTAATATGCAGTGTATCATTGAAAATACCTTATAATATAACGTAATATGCAGTGTATCATTGAAAATACCTTATAATATAACGTAATATGCAGTGTATCATAGAAAATACCATGTAATATAACGTAATATACAGTGTATCATTGAAAATACCTTATAATATAACGTAATATGCAGTGTATCATTGAAAATACCTTCTAATATATCGTAGTTTATCATTGAAAATACCTTATAGTATAACGTAATATGCAGTGTATCATTGAAAATACCTTCTAATATATCGTAGTTTATCATTGAAAATACCTTATAATATAACGTAATACGCAGTGTATCATTGAAAATACCTTGTAATATAACGTAATATGCAGTGTATCATTGAAAATACCTTATAATATAAAGTAACATGCAGTGTATCATTGAAAATACCTTATAATATAACGTAATATGTAGTGTATCATTGAAAATACCTTATAATATAGCGTAATATGCAGTGTATCATTGAAAATACCTTATAATATGGCGTAATATGCAGTGTATCATTGAAAATACCTTATAATATAGCGTAATATGCAGTGTATCATTGAAAATACCTTATAATATAACGTAATATGCAGTGTATCATTGAAAATACCTTATAATATAACGTAATATGTAGTGTATCATTGAAAATACCTTATAATATAGCGTAATATGCAGTGTATCATTGAAAATACCTTATAATATAGCGTAATATGCAGTGTATCATTGAAAATACCTTATAATATAACGTAATATGCAGTGTATCATTGAAAATACCTTATAATATAACGTAATATGCAGTGTATCATTGAAAATACCTTATAATATAACGTAATATGCAGTGTATCATTGAAAATACCTTATAATATAACGTAATATGCAGTGTATCATAGAAAATACCATGTAATATAACGTAATATACAGTGTATCATTGAAAATACCTTATAATATAACGTAATATGCAGTGTATCAATGAAAATACCTTCTAATATATCGTAGTTTATCATTGAAAACACCTTATAATATAACGTAATATGCAGTGTATCATTGAAAATACCTTATAATATAACGTAATATGCAGTGTATCATTGAAAATACCTTATAATATAACGTAATATGCAGTGTATCATAGAAAATACCATATAATATAACGTAATATACAGTGTATCATTGAAAATACCTTATAATATAACGTAATATGCAGTGTATCATTGAAAATACCTTCTAATATATCGTAGTTTATCATTGAAAATACCTTATATTATAACGTAATATGCAGTGTATCATTGAAAATACCTTGTAATATAACGTAATATGCAGTGTATCATTGAAAATACCTTATAATATAACGTAATATGCAGTGTATCATTGAAAATACCTTATAATATAACGTAATATGCAGTGTATCATAGAAAATACCATGTAATATAACGTAATATACAGTGTATCATTGAAAATACCTTATAATATAACGTAATATGCAGTGTATCATTGAAAATACCTTCTAATATATCGTAGTTTATCATTGAAAATACCTTATAATATAACGTAATATGCAGTGTATCATTGAAAATACCTTATAATATAACGTAATTTGTAGTGTATCAGTGAAAATACCTTATAATATAACGTAATATGCAGTGTATCATTGAAAATACATTATAATATAACGTAATATGCAGTGTATCATTGAAAATACCTTATAATATAACGGAATTTGTAGTGTATCATTGAAAATACCTAATAATATAACGTAATATGCAGTGTATCATTGAAAATGCCTTATAGTGTAACGTAATTTGTAGTGTATCATTGAAAATACCTTATAATATAACGTAATATGCAGTGTATCATTGAAAATACCTTATAATATAACGTAATATGCAGTGTATCATTGAAAATACATTATAATATAACGTAATATGCAGTTTATCATTGAAAATACCTTATAATATAACGGAATTTGTAGTGTATCATTGAAAATACCTTATAATATAACGTAATATGCAGTATATCATTGAAAATACCTTATAATATAACGTAATATGCAGTGTATCATTGAAAATACATTATAATATAACGTAATATGCAGTTTATCATTGAAAATACCTTATAATATAACGGAATTTGTAGTGTATCATTGAAAATACCTTATAATATAACGTAATATGCAGTGTATCATTTAAAATACCTTATAATATAACGAAATATGCAGTGTATCATTGAAAATACCTTATGATATGTCGTAGTTTATCATTGAAAATACCTTATAATATAACGTAATATGCAGTGTATCATTGAAAATGCCTTATAATGTAACGTAATATGGAGTGTTTCAATGAAAATACCTTATAATACAACGTAATATGCAGTGTATCATTGAAAATACCTAATAATATAACGTAATATGCAGTGTATCATTGAAAATACCTAATAATATAACGTACATTGCAGCGTATCACTGAAAATACCTTCTAATATATCGTAGTTTATCATTGAAAATACCTTATAATATAACGTATTATGCAGCGTATCATTGAAAATACCTTATAATATAGCGTAATATGCAGCGTATCATTGAAAATACCTTATAATATAACGTAATATGCAGTGTATAATTGAAAATAACTTATAATATAACGAAATAAGCAGTGTGTCATTGAAAAGACCTTGTAATATAACGTAATATGCAGTGTATCATTGAAAACACCTTATAATATAACGAAATATGCAGTGTATCATTGAAAATACCTTATAATATGTCGTAGTTTAACATTGAAAATACCTAATAATATAACGTAATATGCAGTGTATCATTGAAAATGCCTTATAGTGTAACGTAATTTGTAGTGTATCATTGAAAATATCTTATAATATAACGTAATATGCAGTGTATCATTGAAAATACCTTATAATATAACGTAATATGCAGTGTATCATTTAAAATACCTTATAATATAACGAAATATGCAGTGTATCATTGAAAATACCTTATAATATGTCGTAGTTTATCATTGAAAATACCTTATAATATAACGGAATATGCAGTGTATCATTGAAAATGCCTTATAATGTAACGTAATATGGAGTGTTTGAATGAAAATACCTTATAATACAACGTAATATGCAGTGTATCATTGAAAATACCTTATAATATAACGTAATATGCAGTATATCATAGAAAATACCATGTAATATAACGTAGTATACAGTGTATCATTGAAAATACCTTATAATATAACGTAATATGCAGTGTATCATTGAAAATACCTTCTAATATATCGTTGTTTATCATTGAAAATACCTTATAATATAACGTGATATGCAGTGTATCATTGAAAATACCTTCTAATATATCGTAGTTTATCATTGAAAATACCTTATAATATAACGTAATATGCAGTGTATCATTGAAAATACCTTATAATATAACGTAATATGCAGTGTATCATAGAAAATACCATATAATATAACGTAATATGCAGTGTATCATAGAAAATACCATGTAATATAACGTAATATACAGTGTATCATTGAAAATACCTTATAATATAACGTAATATGCAGTGTATCATTGAAAATACCTTCTAATATATCGTAATATGCAGTATATCAATGAAAATACCTTATAATATAGCGTAATATCCAGTGTATCATTGAAAATACCTTATAATATAACGTAATATGCAGTGTATCATTGAAAATACCTTGTAATATAACGTAATATGCAGTGTATCATTGAAAATACCTTATAATATAACGTAATATGCAGTGTATCATTGAAAATACCTTATAATATAACGTAATATGCAGTGTATCATAGAAAATACCATGTAATATAACGTAATATACAGTGTATCGTTGAAAATACCTTATAATATAACGTAATATGCAGTGTATCATTGAAAACACCTTCTAATATATCGTAGTTTATCATTGAAAATACCTTATAATATAACGTAATATGCAGTGTATCATTGAAAATACCTTATAATATAACGTAATATGCAGTGTATCATTGAAAATACCTTATAATATAACGTAATAAGCAGTGTATCATTGAAAATACCTTATAATATAACGTAATATGCACTGTATCATAGAAAATACCATGTAATATAACGTAATATACAGTGTATCATTGAAAATACCTTATAATATAACGTAATATGCAGTGTATCAATGAAAATACCTTCTAATATATCGTAGTTTATCATTGAAAATACCTTATAATATAACGTAATATGCAGTGTATCATTGAAAATACCTTATAATATAACGTAATATGCAGTGTATCATTGAAAATACCTTATAATATAAAGTAACATGCAGTGTATCATTGAAAATACCTTATAATATAACGTAATATGTAGTGTATCATTGAAAATACCTTATAATATAGCGTAATATGCAGTGTATCATTGAAAATACCTTATAATATAGCGTAATATGCAGTGTATCATTGAAAATACCTTATAATATAACGTAATATGCAGTGTATCATTGAAAATACCTTATAATATAACGTAATATGCAGTGTATCATTGAAAATACCTTATAATATAACGTAATATGCAGTGTATCATTGAAAATACCTTATAATATAACGTAATATGCAGTGTATCATAGAAAATACCATGTAATATAACGTAATATACAGTGTATCATTGAAAATACCTTATAGTATAACGTAATATGCAGTGTATCAATGAAAATACCTTCTAATATATCGTAGTTTATCATTGAAAACACCTTATAATATAACGTAATATGCAGTGTATCATTGAAAATACCTTATAATATAACGTAATATGCAGTGTATCATTGAAAATACCTTATAATATAACGTAATATGCAGTGTATCATAGAAAATACCATATAATATAACGTAATATACAGTGTATCATTGAAAATACCTTATAATATAACGTAATATGCAGTGTATCATTGAAAATACCTTATAATATAACGTAATATGCAGTGTATCATAGAAAATACCATGTAATATAACGTAATATACAGTGTATCATTGAAAATACCTTATAATATAACGTAATATGCAGTGTATCATTGAAAATACCTTCTAATATATCGTTGTTTATCATTGAAAATACCTTATAATATAACGTAATATGCAGTGTGTCATTGAAAATACCATATAATATAACGTAATATGCAGTGTATCATTGAAAATACCTTATAATATAACGTAATATGCAGTGTATCATTGAAAATACCTTATAATATAACGTAATATGCAGTGTATCATAGAAAATACCATATAATATAACGTAATATACAGTGTATCATTGAAAATACCTTATAATATAACGTAATATGCAGTGTATCATTGAAAATACCTTCTAATATATCGTAGTTTATCATTGAAAATACCTTATATTATAACGTAATATGCAGTGTATCATTGAAAATACCTTGTAATATAACGTAATATGCAGTGTATCATTGAAAATACCTTATAATATAACGTAATATGCAGTGTATCATTGAAAATACCTTATAATATAACGTAATATGCAGTGTATCATAGAAAATACCATGTAATATAACGTAATATACAGTGTATCATTGAAAATACCTTATAATATAACGTAATATGCAGTGTATCATTGAAAATACCTTCTAATATATCGTTGTTTATCATTGAAAATACCTTATAATATAACGTAATATGCAGTTTATCATTGAAAATACCTTGTAATATAACGTAATATGCAGTGTATCATTGAAAATACCTTATAATATAACGTAATATGCAGTGTATCATTGAAAATACCTTCTAATATATCGTTGTTTATCATTGAAAATACCTTATAATATAACGTAATATGCAGTTTATCAATGATAATACCTTCTAATATATCGTAGTTTATCATTGAAAACACCTTATAATATAACGTAATATGCAGTGTATCATTGAAAATACCTTATAATATAACGTAATATGCAGTGTATCATTGAAAATACCTTATAATATAACGTAATATGCAGTGTATCATAGAAAATACCATATAATATAACGTAATATACAGTGTATCATTGAAAATACCTTATAATATAACGTAATATGCAGTGTATCATTGAAAATACCTTCTAATATATCGTAGTTTATCATTGAAAATACCATATATTATAACGTAATATGCAGTGTATCATTGAAAATACCTTGTAATATAACGTAATATGCAGTGTATCATTGAAAATACCTTATAATATAACGTAATATGCAGTGTATCATTGAAAATACCTTATAATATAACGTAATATGCAGTGTATCATAGAAAATACCATGTAATTTAACGTAATATACAGTGTATCATTGAAAATACCTTATAATATAACGTAATATGCAGTGTATCATTGAAAATACCTTCTAATATATCGTTGTTTATCATTGAAAATACCTTATAATATAACGTAATATGCAGTGTGTCATTGAAAATACCATATAATATAACGTAATATGCAGTGTATCATTGAAAATACCTTATAATATAACGTAATATGCAGTGTATCATTGAAAATACCTTATAATATAACGTAATATGCAGTGTATCATAGAAAATACCATATAATATAACGTAATATACAGTGTATCATTGAAAATACCTTATAATATAACGTAATATGCAGTGTATCATTGAAAATACCTTCTAATATATCGTAGTTTATCATTGAAAATACCTTATAATATAACGTAATATGCAGTGTATCATTGAAAATACCTTATAATATAACGTAATATGCAGTGTATCATTGAAAATACCTTATAATATAACGTAATATGCAGTGTATCATTGAAAATACCTTATAATATAACGTAATATGCAGTGTATCATAGAAAATACCATGTAATATAACGTAATATACAGTGTATCATTGAAAATACCTTATAATATAACGTAATATGCAGTGTATCATTGAAAATACCTTCTAATGTATCGTTGTTTATCATTGAAAATACCTTATAATATAACGTAATATGCAGTTTATCATTGAAAATACCTTGTAATATAACGTAATATGCAGTGTATCATTGAAAATACCTTATAATATAACGTAATATGCAGTGTATCATTGAAAATACCTTCTAATATATCGTTGTTTATCATTGAAAATACCTTATAATATAACGTAATATGCAGTTTATCATTGAAAATACCTTGTAATATAACGTAATATGCAGTGTATCATAGAAAATACCATGTAATATAACGTAATATACAGTGTATCATTGAAAATACCTTATAGTTTAACGTAATATGCAGTGTATCAATGAAAATACCTTCTAATATATCGTAGTTTATCATTGAAAACACCTTATAATACAACGTAATATGCAGTGTATCATTGAAAATACCTTATAATATAACGTAATATGCAGTGTATCATAGAAAATACCATGTAATATAACGTAATATACAGTGTATCATTGAAAATACCTTATAATATAACGTAATATGCAGTGTATCATTGAAAATACCTTCTAATATATCGTTGTTTATCATTGAAAATACCTTATAATATAACGTAATATGCAGTGTGTCATTGAAAATACCATATAATATAACGTAATATGCAGTGTATCATTGAAAATACCTTATAGTATAACGTAATATGCAGTGTATCAATGAAAATACCTTCTAATATATCGTAGTTTATCATTGAAAACACCTTATAATATAACGTAATATGCAGTGTATCATTGAAAATACCTTATAATATAACGTAATATGCAGTGTATCATTGAAAATACCTTATAATATAACGTAATATGCAGTGTATCATAGAAAATACCATATAATATAACGTAATATACAGTGTATCATTGAAAATACCTTATAATATAACGTAATATGCAGTGTATCATTGAAAATACCTTCTAATATATCGTAGTTTATCATTGAAAATACCTTATATTATAACGTAATATGCAGTGTATCATTGAAAATACCTTGTAATATAACGTAATATGCAGTGTATCATTGAAAATACCTTATAATATAACGTAATATGCAGTGTATCATTGAAAATACCTTATAATATAACGTAATATGCAGTGTATCATAGAAAATACCATGTAATATAACGTATTATACAGTGTATCATTGAAAATACCTTATAATATAACGTAATATGCAGTGTATCATTGAAAATACCTTCTAATATATCGTTGTTTATCATTGAAAATACCTTATAATATAACGTAATATGCAGTGTGTCATTGAAAATACCATATAATATAACGTAATATGCAATGTATCATTGAAAATACCTTCTAATATAACGTAATATGCAGTATATCAATGAAAATACCTTATAATATAGCGTAATATCCAGTGTATCATTGAAAATACCTTATAATATAACGTAATATGCAGTGTATCATTGAAAATACCTTGTAATATAACGTAATATGCAGTGTATCATTGAAAATACCTTATAATATAACGTAATATGCAGTGTATCATTGAAAATACCTTCTAATATATCGTTGTTTATCATTGAAAATACCTTATAATATAACGTAATATGCAGTTTATCATTGAAAATACCTTGTAATATAACGTAATATGCAGTGTATCATAGAAAATACCATGTAATATAACGTAATATACAGTGTATCATTGAAAATACCTTATAATATAACGTAATATGCAGTGTATCATTTAAAATACCTTATAATATATAGTAGTTTATCATTGAAAATACCTTATAACATAACGTAATATACAGTGTAACATTGAAAATACCTTATAATATAACGTACTATGCAGCGTATCATTGAAAATACCTTATAATATATCGTAATATGCAGTGTATCATTGAAAATACCATATAATATAACGTAATATGCAGTGTATCATTGAAAATGCCTTATAGTGTAACGTAATATGGAGTGTTTCATTGAAAATACCTTATAATACAACGGAATATGCAGAGTATCATTGAAAATACCTTATAATATAACGTAATATGCAGTGTATCATTGAAAATACCTTATAATATATCGTAATATGCAGTGTATCATTGAAAATACCTTATAACATAACGTAATATACAGTGTAACATTGAAAATACCTTATAATATAACGTACTATGCAGCGTATCATTGAAAATACCTTATAATATATCGTATTATGCAGTGTATCATTGAAAATACCTTATAATATAGCGTAATATGCAGTGTATCATTGAAAATACCTTATAATATAACGTAATATGCAGTGTATCATTGAAAATACCTTGTAATATAACGTAATATGCAGTGTATCATTGAAAATACCTTATAATATAACGTAATATGCAGTGTATCATTGAAAATACCTTCTAATATATCGTTGTTTATCATTGAAAATACCTTATAATATAACGTAATATGCAGTTTATCATTGAAAATACCTTGTAATATAACGTAATATGCAGTGTATCATAGAAAATACCATGTAATATAACGTAATATACAGTGTATCATTGAAAATACCTTATAGTTTAACGTAATATGCAGTGTATCAATGAAAATACCTTCTAATATATCGTAGTTTATCATTGAAAACACCTTATAATATAACGTAATATGCAGTGTATCATTGAAAATACCTTATAATATAACGTAATATGCAGTGTATCATAGAAAATACCATGTAATATAACGTAATATACAGTGTATCATTGAAAATACCTTATAATATAACGTAATATGCAGTGTATCATTGAAAATACCTTCTAATATATCGTTGTTTATCATTGAAAATACCTTATAATATAACGTAATATGCAGTGTGTCATTGAAAATACCATATAATATAACGTAATATGCAGTGTATCATTGAAAATACCTTATAGTATAACGTAATATGCAGTGTATCAATGAAAATACCTTCTAATATATCGTAGTTTATCATTGAAAACACCTTATAATATAACGTAATATGCAGTGTATCATTGAAAATACCTTATAATATAACGTAATATGCAGTGTATCATTGAAAATACCTTATAATATAACGTAATATGCAGTGTATCATAGAAAATACCATATAATATAACGTAATATACAGTGTATCATTGAAAATACCTTATAATATAACGTAATATGCAGTGTATCATTGAAAATACCTTCTAATATATCGTAGTTTATCATTGAAAATACCTTATAATATAACGTAATATGCAGTGTATCATTGAAAATACCTTGTAATATAACGTAATATGCAGTGTATCATTGAAAATACCTTATAATATAACGTAATATGCAGTGTATCATTGAAAATACCTTATAATATAACGTAATATGCAGTGTATCATAGAAAATACCATGTAATATAACGTATTATACAGTGTATCATTGAAAATACCTTATAATATAACGTAATATGCAGTGTATCATTGAAAATACCTTCTAATATATCGTTGTTTATCATTGAAAATACCTTATAATATAACGTAATATGCAGTGTGTCATTGAAAATACCATATAATATAACGTAATATGCAATGTATCATTGAAAATACCTTCTAATATAACGTAATATGCAGTATATCAATGAAAATACCTTATAATATAGCGTAATATCCAGTGTATCATTGAAAATACCTTATAATATAACGTAATATGCAGTGTATCATTGAAAATACCTTGTAATATAACGTAATATGCAGTGTATCATTGAAAATACCTTATAATATAACGTAATATGCAGTGTATCATTGAAAATACCTTATAATATAACGTAATATGCAGTGTATCATAGAAAATACCATGTAATATAACGTAATATACAGTGTATCATTGAAAATACCTTATAATATAACGTAATATGCAGTGTATCATTGAAAATACCTTCTAATATATCGTAATATGCAGTGTATCATAGAAAATACCATGTAATATAACGTAATATACAGTGTATCGTTGAAAATACCTTATAATATAACGTAATATGCAGAGTATCATTGAAAATACCTTCTAATATATCGTAGTTTATCATTGAAAACACCTTATAATATAACGTAATATGCAGTGTATCATAGAAAATACCATGTAATATAACGTAATATACAGTCTATCATTGAAAATACCTTATAATATAACGTAATATGCAGTGTATCAATGAAAATACCTTCTAATATATTGTAGTTTATCATTGAAAACACCTTATAATACAACGTAATATGCAGTGTATCATTGAAAATACCTTATAATATAACGTAATATGCAGTGTATCGTTGAAAATACCTTATAATATAACGTAATATGCAGTGTATCATTGAAAATACCTTCTAATATATCGTAGTTTATCATTGAAAATACCTTATAATATAACGTAATATGCAGTGTATCATTGAAAATACCTTATAATATAACGTAATATGCAGTGTATCATAGAAAATACCATATAATATAACGTAATATACAGTGTATCATTGAAAATACCTTATAATATAACGTAATATGCAGTGTATCATTGAAAATACCTTCTAATATATCGTAGTTTATCATTGAAAATACCTTATATTATAAGGTAATATGCAGTGTATCATTGAAAATACCTTATAATATAACGTAATATGCAGTGTATCATTGAAAATACCTTATAATATAACGTAATATGCAGTGTATCATTGAAAATACCTTATAATATAACGTAATATGCAGTGTATCATAGAAAATACCATGTAATATAACGTAATATACAGTGTATCATTGAAAATACCTTATAATATAACGTAATATGCAGTGTATCATTGAAAATACCTTCTAATATATCGTTGTTTATCATTGAAAATACCTTATAATATAACGTAATATGCAGTTTATCATTGAAAATACCTTGTAATATAACGTAATATGCAGTGTATCATTGAAAATACCTTATAATATAACGTAATATGCAGTGTATCATTGAAAATACCTTATAATATAACGTAATATGCAGTGTATCATAGAAAATACCATGTAATATAACGTAATATACAGTGTATCATTGAAAATACCTTATAATATAACGTAATATGCAGTGTATCATTGAAAATACCTTCTAATATATCGTTGTTTATCATTGAAAATACCTTATAATATAACGTAATATGCAGTGTGTCATTGAAAATACCATATAATATAACGTAATATGCAATGTATCATTGAAAATACCTTCTAATATAACGTAATATGCAGTATATCAATGAAAATACCTTATAATATAGCGTAATATCCAGTGTATCATTGAAAATACCTTATAATATAACGTAATATGCAGTGTATCATTGAAAATACCTTGTAATATAACGTAATATGCAGTGTATCATAGAAAATACCATGTAATATAACGTAATATACAGTGTATCATTGAAAATACCTTATAGTATAACGTAATATGCAGTGTATCAATGAAAATACCTTCTAATATATCGTAGTTTATCATTGAAAACACCTTATAATATAACGTAATATGCAGTGTATCATTGAAAATACCTTATAATATAACGTAATATGCAGTGTATCATTGAAAATACCTTCTAATATATCGTAGTTTATCATTGAAAACACCTTATAATATAACGTAATATGCAGTGTATCATAGAAAATACCATGTAATATAACGTAATATACAGTGTATCATTGAAAATACCTTATAATATAACGTAATATGCAGTGTATCAATGAAAATACCTTCTAATATATCGTAGTTTATCATTGAAAACACCTTATAATAGAACGTAATATGCAGTGTATCATTGAAAATACCTTATAATATAACGTAATATGCAGTGTATCGTTGAAAATACCTTATAATATAACGTAATATGCAGTGTATCATTGAAAATACCTTATAATATATCGTAGTTTATCATTGAAAATACCTTATAATATAACGTAATATGCAGTGTATCATTGAAAATACCTTATAATATAACGTAATATGCAGTGTATCATAGAAAATACCATATAATATAACGTAATATACAGTGTATCATTGAAAATACCTTATAATATAACGTAATATGCAGTGTATCATTGAAAATACCTTCTAATATATCGTAGTTTATCATTGAAAATACCTTATATTATAACGTAATATGCAGTGTATCATTGAAAATACCTTGTAATATAACGTAATATGCAGTGTATCATTGAAAATACCTTATAATATAACGTAATATGCAGTGTATCATTGAAAATACCTTCTAATATATTGTAGTTTATCATTGAAAACACCTTATAATACAACGTAATATGCAGTGTATCATTGAAAATACCTTATAATATAACGTAATATGCAGTGTATCGTTGAAAATACCTTATAATATAACGTAATATGCAGTGTATCATTGAAAATACCTTCTAATATATCGTAGTTTATCATTGAAAATACCTTATAATATAACGTAATATGCAGTGTATCATTGAAAATACCTTATAATATAACGTAATATGCAGTGTATCATTGAAAATACCTTATAATATAACGTAATATGCAGTGTATCATAGAAAATACCATGTAATATAACGTAATATACAGTGTATCATTGAAAATACCTTATAATATAACGTAATATGCAGTGTATCATTGAAAATACCTTCTAATATATCGTTGTTTATCATTGAAAATACCTTATAATATAACGTAATATGCAGTGTATCATAGAAAATACCTTGTAATATAACGTAATATGCAGTGTATCATTGAAAATACCTTATAATATAACGTAATATGCAGTGTATCATTGAAAATACCTTATAATATAACGTAATATGCAGTGTATCATAGAAAATACCATGTAATATAACGTAATATACAGTGTATCATTGAAAATACCTTATAATATAACGTAATATGCAGTGTATCATTGAAAATACCTTCTAATATATCGTTGTTTATCATTGAAAATACCTTATAATATAACGTAATATGCAGTGTGTCATTGAAAATACCATATAATATAACGTAATATGCAATGTATCATTGAAAATACCTTCTAATATAACGTAATATGCAGTATATCAATGAAAATACCTTATAATATAGCGTAATATCCAGTGTATCATTGAAAATACCTTATAATATAACGTAATATGCAGTGTATCATTGAAAATACCTTGTAATATAACGTAATATGCAGTGTATCATAGAAAATACCATGTAATATAACGTAATATACAGTGTATCATTGAAAATACCTTATAGTATAACGTAATATGCAGTGTATCAATGAAAATACCTTCTAATATATCGTAGTTTATCATTGAAAACACCTTATAATATAACGTAATATGCAGTGTATCATTGAAAATACCTTATAATATAACGTAATATGCAGTGTATCATTGAAAATACCTTATAATATAACGTAATATGCAGTGTATCATAGAAAATACCATATAATATAACGTAATATACAGTGTATCATTGAAAATACCTTATAATATAACGTAATATGCAGTGTATCATTGAAAATACCTTCTAATATATCGTAGTTTATCATTGAAAATACCTTATAATATAACGTAATATGCAGTGTATCATTGAAAATACCTTGTAATATAACGTAATATGCAGTGTATCATTGAAAATACCTTATAATATAACGTAATATGCAGTGTATCATTGAAAATACCTTATAATATAAGGTAATATGCAGTGTATCATAGAAAATACCATGTAATATAACGTAATATACAGTGTATCATTGAAAATACCTTATAATATAACGTAATATGCAGTGTATCATTGAAAATACCTTCTAATATATCGTAGTTTATCATTGAAAACACCTTATAATATAACGTAATATACAGTGTATCATTGAAAATACCTTATAATATAACGTAATATGCAGTGTATCATTGAAAATACCTTCTAATATATCGTAGTTTATCATTGAAAATACCTTATAATATAACGTAATATGCAGTGTATCATTGAAAATACCTTATAATATAACGTAATATGCAGTGTATCATAGAAAATACCATATAATATAACGTAATATACAGTGTATCATTGAAAATACCTTATAATATAACGTAATATGCAGTGTATCATTGAAAATACCTTCTAATATATCGTAGTTTATCATTGAAAATACCTTATATTATAACGTAATATGCAGTGTATCATTGAAAATACCTTGTAATATAACGTAATATGCAGTGTATCATTGAAAATACCTTATAATATAACGTAATATGCAGTGTATCATTGAAAATACCTTATAATATAACGTAATATGCAGTGTATCATAGAAAATACCATGTAATATAACGTAATATACAGTGTATCATTGAAAATACCTTATAATATAACGTAATATGCAGTGTATCATTGAAAATACCTTATAATATATAGTTGTTTATCATTGAAAATACCTTATAATATAACGTAATATGCAGTTTATCATTGAAAATACCTTGTAATATAACGTAATATGCAGTGTATCATTGAAAATACCTTATAATATAACGTAATATGCAGTGTATCATTGAAAATACCTTATAATATAACGTAATATGCAGTGTATCATAGAAAATACCATGTAATATAACGTAATATACAGTGTATCATTGAAAATACCTTATAATATAACGTAATATGCAGTGTATCATTGAAAATACCTTCTAATATATCGTTGTTTATCATTGAAAATACCTTATAATATAACGTAATATGCAGTGTGTCATTGAAAATACCATATAATATAACGTAATATGCAATGTATCATTGAAAATACCTTCTAATATAACGTAATATGCAGTATATCAATGAAAATACCTTATAATATAGCGTAATATCCAGTGTATCATTGAAAATACCTTATAATATAACGTAATATGCAGTGTATCATTGAAAATACCTTGTAATATAACGTAATATGCAGTGTATCATAGAAAATACCATGTAATATAACGTAATATACAGTGTATCATTGAAAATACCTTATAGTATAACGTAATATGCAGTGTATCAATGAAAATACCTTCTAATATATCGTAGTTTATCATTGAAAACACCTTATAATATAACGTAATATGCAGTGTATCATTGAAAATACCTTATAATATAACGTAATATGCAGTGTATCATTGAAAATACCTTCTAATATATCGTAGTTTATCATTGAAAACACCTTATAATATAACGTAATATGCAGTGTATCATAGAAAATACCATGTAATATAACGTAATATACAGTGTATCATTGAAAATACCTTATAATATAACGTAATATGCAGTGTATCAATGAAAATACCTTCTAATATATCGTAGTTTATCATTGAAAACACCTTATAATACAACGTAATATGCAGTGTATCATTGAAAATACCTTATAATATAACGTAATATGCAGTGTATCATTGAAAATACCTTATAATATAACGTAATATGCAGTGTATCATTGAAAATACCTTCTAATATATCGTAGTTTATCATTGAAAATACCTTATAATATAACGTAATATGCAGTGTATCATTGAAAATACCTTATAATATAACGTAATATGCAGTGTATCATAGAAAATACCATATAATATAACGTAATATACAGTGTATCATTGAAAATACCTTATAATATAACGTAATATGCAGTGTATCATTGAAAATACCTTCTAATATATCGTAGTTTATCATTGAAAATACCTTATATTATAACGTAATATGCAGTGTATCATTGAAAATACCTTGTAATATAACGTAATATGCAGTGTATCATTGAAAATACCTTATAATATAACGTAATATGCAGTGTATCATTGAAAATACCTTATAATATAACGTAATATGCAGTGTATCATAGAAAATACCATGTAATATAACGTAATATACAGTGTATCATTGAAAATACCTTATAATATAACGTAATATGCAGTGTATCATTGAAAATACCTTCTAATATATCGTTGTTTATCATTGAAAATACCTTATAATATAACGTAATATGCAGTGTATCATAGAAAATACCTTGTAATATAACGTAATATGCAGTGTATCATTGAAAATACCTTATAATATAACGTAATATGCAGTGTATCATTGAAAATACCTTATAATATAACGTAATATGCAGTGTATCATAGAAAATACCATGTAATATAACGTAATATACAGTGTATCATTGAAAATACCTTATAATATAACGTAATATGCAGTGTATCATTGAAAATACCTTCTAATATATCGTTGTTTATCATTGAAAATACCTTATAATATAACGTAATATGCAGTGTGTCATTGAAAATACCATATAATATAACGTAATATGCAATGTATCATTGAAAATACCTTCTAATATAACGTAATATGCAGTATATCAATGAAAATACCTTATAATATAGCGTAATATCCAGTGTATCATTGAAAATACCTTATAATATAACGTAATATGCAGTGTATCATTGAAAATACCTTGTAATATAACGTAATATGCAGTGTATCATAGAAAATACCATGTAATATAACGTAATATACAGTGTATCATTGAAAATACCTTATAGTATAACGTAATATGCAGTGTATCAATGAAAATACCTTCTAATATATCGTAGTTTATCATTGAAAACACCTTATAATATAACGTAATATGCAGTGTATCATTGAAAATACCTTATAATATAACGTAATATGCAGTGTATCATTGAAAATACCTTATAATATAACGTAATATGCAGTGTATCATAGAAAATACCATATAATATAACGTAATATACAGTGTATCATTGAAAATACCTTATAATATAACGTAATATGCAGTGTATCATTGAAAATACCTTCTAATATATCGTAGTTTATCATTGAAAATACCTTATATTATAACGTAATATGCAGTGTATCATTGAAAATACCTTATAATATAACGTAATATGCAGTGTATCATTGAAAATACCTTATAATATAACGTAATATGCAGTGTATCATTGAAAATACCTTATAATATAAGGTAATATGCAGTGTATCATAGAAAATACCATGTAATATAACGTAATATACAGTGTATCATTGAAAATACCTTATAATATAACGTAATATGCAGTGTATCATTGAAAATACCTTCTAATATATCGTTGTTTATCATTGAAAATACCTTATAATATAACGTAATATGCAGTGTGTCATTGAAAATACCATATAATATAACGTAATATGCAATGTATCATTGAAAATACCTTCTAATATAACGTAATATGCAGTATATCAATTAAAAAATACCTTATAATATAGCGTAATATCCAGTGTATCATTGAAAATACCTTATAATATAACGTAATATGCAGTGTATCATTGAAAATACCTTATAATATAACGTAATATGCAGTGTATCATTGAAAATACCTTATAATATAACGTAATATGCAGTGTATCATTGAAAATACCTTATAATATAACGTAATATGCAGTGTATCATAGAAAATACCATGTAATATAACGTAATATACAGTGTATCATTGAAAATACCTTATAATATAACGTAATATGCAGTGTATCATTGAAAATACCTTATAATATATCGTAATATGCAGTATATCAATGAAAATACCTTATAATATAGCGTAATATCCAGTGTATCATTGAAAATACCTTATAATATAACGTAATATGCAGTGTATCATTGAAAATACCTTGTAATATAACGTAATATGCAGTGTATCATTGAAAATACCTTATAATATAACGTAATATGCAGTGTATCATTGAAAATACCTTATAATATAACGTAATATGCAGTGTATCATAGAAAATACCATGTAATATAACGTAATATACAGTGTATCGTTGAAAATACCTTATAATATAACGTAATATGCAGTGTATCATTGAAAATACCTTCTAATATATCGTAGTTTATCATTGAAAATACCTTATAATATAACGTAATATGCAGTGTATCATTGAAAATACCTTATAATATAACGTTATATGCAGTGTATCATTGAAAATACCTTATAATATAACGTAATATGCAGTGTATCATTGAAAATACCTTATAATATAACGTAATATGCAGTGTATCATTGAAAATACCTTATAATATAACGTAATAAGCAGTGTATCATTGAAAATACCTTATAATATAACGTAATATGCACTGTATCATAGAAAATACCATGTAATATAACGTAATATACAGTGTATCATTGAAAATACCTTATAATATAACGTAATATGCAGTGTATCAATGAAAATACCTTCTAATATATCGTAGTTTATCATTGAAAATACCTTATAATATAACGTAATATGCAGTGTATCATTGAAAATACCTTATAATATAACGTAATATGCAGTGTATCATTGAAAATACCTTATAATATAAAGTAACATGCAGTGTATCATTGAAAATACCTTATAATATAACGTAATATGTAGTGTATCATTGAAAATACCTTATAATATAGCGTAATATGCAGTGTATCATTGAAAATACCTTATAATATAACGTAATATGCAGTGTATCATTGAAAATACCTTATAATATAACGTAATATGCAGTGTATCATTGAAAATACCTTATAATATAACGTAATATGCAGTGTATCATTGAAAATACCTTATAGTATAAAGTAATATGCAGTGTATCAATGAAAATACCTTATAATATAACGTAATATGCAGTGTATCATTGAAAATACCTTATAATATAACGTAATATGCAGTGTATCATTGAAAATACCTTGTAATATAACGTAATATGCAGTGTATCATAGAAAATACCATGTAATATAACGTAATATACAGTGTATCATTGAAAATACCTTATAGTATAACGTAATATGCAGTGTATCAATGAAAATACCTTCTAATATATCGTAGTTTATCATTGAAAACACCTTATAATATAACGTAATATGCAGTGTATCATTGAAAATACCTTATAATATAACGTAATATGCAGTGTATCATTGAAAATACCTTATAATATAACGTAATATGCAGTGTATCATTGAAAATACCTTATAATATAACGTAATATGCAGTGTATC
Organism: Lasioglossum lativentre; assembly: GCA_916610255.1. NCBI lineage: Eukaryota > Metazoa > Arthropoda > Insecta > Hymenoptera > Halictidae > Lasioglossum > Lasioglossum lativentre. Next base: position 674,338 of record CAKAJI010000715.1, on the reverse strand, counting down.
ATTGAAAATACCTTATAATATAACGTAATATGCAGTGTATCATAGAAAATACCATATAATATAACGTAATATGCAGTGTATCATTGAAAATACCTTATAATATAACGTAATATGCAGTGTATCATTGAAAATACCTTCTAATATATCGTAGTTTATCATTGAAAATACCTTATATTATAACGTAATATGCAGTGTATCATTGAAAATACCTTATAATATAACGTAATATGCAGTGTATCATTGAAAATACCTTATAATATAACGTAATATGCAGTGTATCATTGAAAATACCTTATAATATAAGGTAATATGCAGTGTATCATAGAAAATACCATGTAATATAACGTAATATACAGTGTATCATTGAAAATACCTTATAATATAACGTAATATGCAGTGTATCATTGAAAATACCTTCTAATATATCGTTGTTTATCATTGAAAATACCTTATAATATAACGTAATATGCAGTGTGTCATTGAAAATACCATATAATATAACGTAATATGCAATGTATCATTGAAAATACCTTCTAATATAACGTAATATGCAGTATATCAATTAAAAAATACCTTATAATATAGCGTAATATCCAGTGTATCATTGAAAATACCTTATAATATAACGTAATATGCAGTGTATCATTGAAAATACCTTGTAATATAACGTAATATGCAGTGTATCATTGAAAATACCTTATAATATAACGTAATATGCAGTGTATCATTGAAAATACCTTATAATATAACGTAATATGCAGTGTATCATAGAAAATACCATGTAATATAACGTAATATACAGTGTATCATTGAAAATACCTTATAATATAACGTAATATGCAGTGTATCATTGAAAATACCTTCTAATATATCGTTGTTTATCATTGAAAATACCTTATAATATAACGTAATATGCAGTGTATCATAGAAAATACCTTGTAATATAACGTAATATGCAGTGTATCATTGAAAATACCTTATAATATAACGTAATATGCAGTGTATCATTGAAAATACCTTATAATATAACGTAATATGCAGTGTATCATAGAAAATACCATGTAATATAACGTAATATACAGTGTATCATTGAAAATACCTTATAATATAACGTAATATGCAGTGTATCATTGAAAATACCTTCTAATATATCGTTGTTTATCATTGAAAATACCTTATAATATAACGTAATATGCAGTGTGTCATTGAAAATACCATATAATATAACGTAATATGCAATGTATCATTGAAAATACCTTCTAATATAACGTAATATGCAGTATATCAATGAAAATACCTTATAATATAGCGTAATATCCAGTGTATCATTGAAAATACCTTATAATATAACGTAATATGCAGTGTATCATTGAAAATACCTTGTAATATAACGTAATATGCAGTGTATCATAGAAAATACCATGTAATATAACGTAATATACAGTGTATCATTGAAAATACCTTATAGTATAACGTAATATGCAGTGTATCAATGAAAATACCTTCTAATATATCGTAGTTTATCATTGAAAACACCTTATAATATAACGTAATATGCAGTGTATCATTGAAAATACCTTATAATATAACGTAATATGCAGTGTATCATTGAAAATACCTTATAATATAACGTAATATGCAGTGTATCATAGAAAATACCATATAATATAACGTAATATACAGTGTATCATTGAAAATACCTTATAATATAACGTAATATGCAGTGTATCATTGAAAATACCTTCTAATATATCGTAGTTTATCATTGAAAATACCTTATATTATAACGTAATATGCAGTGTATCATTGAAAATACCTTGTAATATAACGTAATATGCAGTGTATCATTGAAAATACCTTATAATATAACGTAATATGCAGTGTATCATTGAAAATACCTTATAATATAAGGTAATATGCAGTGTATCATAGAAAATACCATGTAATATAACGTAATATACAGTGTATCATTGAAAATACCTTATAATATAACGTAATATGCAGTGTATCATTGAAAATACCTTCTAATATATCGTTGTTTATCATTGAAAATACCTTATAATATAACGTAATATGCAGTGTGTCATTGAAAATACCATATAATATAACGTAATATGCAATGTATCATTGAAAATACCTTCTAATATAACGTAATATGCAGTATATCAATTAAAAAATACCTTATAATATAGCGTAATATCCAGTGTATCATTGAAAATACCTTATAATATAACGTAATATGCAGTGTATCATTGAAAATACCTTGTAATATAACGTAATATGCAGTGTATCATTGAAAATACCTTATAATATAACGTAATATGCAGTGTATCATTGAAAATACCTTATAATATAACGTAATATGCAGTGTATCATAGAAAATACCATGTAATATAACGTAATATACAGTGTATCATTGAAAATACCTTATAATATAACGTAATATGCAGTGTATCATTGAAAATACCTTCTAATATATCGTAATATGCAGTATATCAATGAAAATACCTTATAATATAGCGTAATATCCAGTGTATCATTGAAAATACCTTATAATATAACGTAATATGCAGTGTATCATTGAAAATACCTTGTAATATAACGTAATATGCAGTGTATCATTGAAAATACCTTATAATATAACGTAATATGCAGTGTATCATTGAAAATACCTTATAATATAACGTAATATGCAGTGTATCATAGAAAATACCATGTAATATAACGTAATATACAGTGTATCGTTGAAAATACCTTATAATATAACGTAATATGCAGTGTATCATTGAAAATACCTTCTAATATATCGTAGTTTATCATTGAAAATACCTTATAATATAACGTAATATGCAGTGTATCATTGAAAATACCTTATAATATAACGTTATATGCAGTGTATCATTGAAAATACCTTATAATATAACGTAATATGCAGTGTATCATTGAAAATACCTTATAATATAACGTAATATGCAGTGTATCATTGAAAATACCTTATAATATAACGTAATAAGCAGTGTATCATTGAAAATACCTTATAATATAACGTAATATGCACTGTATCATAGAAAATACCATGTAATATAACGTAATATACAGTGTATCATTGAAAATACCTTATAATATAAAGTAATATGCAGTGTATCAATGAAAATACCTTCTAATATATCGTAGTTTATCATTGAAAATACCTTATAATATAACGTAATATGCAGTGTATCATTGAAAATACCTTATAATATAACGTAATATGCAGTGTATCATTGAAAATACCTTATAATATAAAGTAACATGCAGTGTATCATTGAAAATACCTTATAATATAACGTAATATGTAGTGTATCATTGAAAATACCTTATAATATAGCGTAATATGCAGTGTATCATTGAAAATACCTTATAATATAGCGTAATATGCAGTGTATCATTGAAAATACCTTATAATATAACGTAATATGCAGTGTATCATTGAAAATACCTTATAATATAACGTAATATGCAGTGTATCATTGAAAATACCTTATAGTATAAAGTAATATGCAGTGTATCAATGAAAATACCTTGTAATATAACGTAATATGCAGTGTATCATTGAAAATACCTTATAATATAACGTAATATGCAGTGTATCATTGAAAATACCTTGTAATATAACGTAATATGCAGTGTATCATAGAAAATACCATGTAATATAACGTAATATACAGTGTATCATTGAAAATACCTTATAGTATAACGTAATATGCAGTGTATCAATGAAAATACCTTCTAATATATCGTAGTTTATCATTGAAAACACCTTATAATATAACGTAATATGCAGTGTATCATTGAAAATACCTTATAATATAACGTAATATGCAGTGTATCATTGAAAATACCTTATAATATAACGTAATATGCAGTGTATCATTGAAAATACCTTATAATATAACGTAATATGCAGTGTATCATTGAAAATACCTTATAATATAACGTAATATGCAGTGTATCATAGAAAATAACTTATAATATAACGTAATATACAGTGTATCATTGAAAATACCTTATAATATAACGTAATATGCAGTGTATCATTGAAAATACCTTCTAATATATCGTAGTTTATCATTGAAAATACCTTATAATATAACGTAATATGCAGTGTATCATTGAAAATACCTTGTAATATAACGTAATATGCAGTGTATCATTGAAAATACCTTATAATATAACGTAATATGCAGTGTATCATTGAAAATACCTTATAATATAAGGTAATATGCAGTGTATCATAGAAAATACCATGTAATATAACGTAATATACAGTGTATCATTGAAAATACCTTATAATATAACGTAATATGCAGTGTATCATTGAAAATACCTTCTAATATATCGTTGTTTATCATTGAAAATACCTTATAATATAACGTAATATGCAGTGTGTCATTGAAAATACCATATAATATAACGTAATATGCAATGTATCATTGAAAATACCTTCTAATATAACGTAATATGCAGTATATCAATTAAAAAATACCTTATAATATAGCGTAATATCCAGTGTATCATTGAAAATACCTTATAATATAACGTAATATGCAGTGTATCATTGAAAATACCTTGTAATATAACGTAATATGCAGTGTATCATTGAAAATACCTTATAATATAACGTAATATGCAGTGTATCATTGAAAATACCTTATAATATAACGTAATATGCAGTGTATCATAGAAAATACCATGTAATATAACGTAATATACAGTGTATCATTGAAAATACCTTATAATATAACGTAATATGCAGTGTATCATTGAAAATACCTTCTAATATATCGTAATATGCAGTATATCAATGAAAATACCTTATAATATAGCGTAATATCCAGTGTATCATTGAAAATACCTTATAATATAACGTAATATGCAGTGTATCATTGAAAATACCTTGTAATATAACGTAATATGCAGTGTATCATTGAAAATACCTTATAATATAACGTAATATGCAGTGTATCATTGAAAATACCTTATAATATAACGTAATATGCAGTGTATCATAGAAAATACCATGTAATATAACGTAATATACAGTGTATCATTGAAAATACCTTATAATATAACGTAATATGCAGTGTATCATTGAAAATACCTTCTAATATATCGTAGTTTATCATTGAAAATACCTTATAATATAACGTAATATGCAGTGTATCATTGAAAATACCTTATAATATAACGTTATATGCAGTGTATCATTGAAAATACCTTATAATATAACGTAATATGCAGTGTATCATTGAAAATACCTTATAATATAACGTAATATGCAGTGTATCATTGAAAATACCTTATAATATAACGTAATAAGCAGTGTATCATTGAAAATACCTTATAATATAACGTAATATGCAGTGTATCATAGAAAATACCATGTAATATAACGTAATATACAGTGTATCATTGAAAATACCTTATAATATAACGTAATATGCAGTGTATCAATGAAAATACCTTCTAATATATCGTAGTTTATCATTGAAAATACCTTATAATATAACGTAATATGCAGTGTATCATAGAAAATACCTTATAATATAACGTAATATGCAGTGTATCATTGAAAATACCTTATAATATAAAGTAACATGCAGTGTATCATTGAAAATACCTTATAATATAACGTAATATGTAGTGTATCATTGAAAATACCTTATAATATAGCGTAATATGCAGTGTATCATTGAAAATACCTTATAATATAGCGTAATATGCAGTGTATCATTGAAAATACCTTATAATATAACGTAATATGCAGTGTATCATTGAAAATACCTTATAATATAACGTAATATGCAGTGTATCATTGAAAATACCTTATAGTATAAAGTAATATGCAGTGTATCAATGAAAATACCTTGTAATATAACGTAATATGCAGTGTATCATTGAAAATACCTTATAATATAACGTAATATGCAGTGTATCATTGAAAATACCTTGTAATATAACGTAATATGCAGTGTATCATAGAAAATACCATGTAATATAACGTAATATACAGTGTATCATTGAAAATACCTTATAGTATAACGTAATATGCAGTGTATCAATGAAAATACCTTCTAATATATCGTAGTTTATCATTGAAAACACCTTATAATATAACGTAATATGCAGTGTATCATTGAAAATACCTTATAATATAACGTAATATGCAGTGTATCATTGAAAATACCTTATAATATAACGTAATATGCAGTGTATCATTGAAAATACCTTATAATATAACGTAATATGCAGTGTATCATTGAAAATACCTTATAATATAACGTAATATGCAGTGTATCATAGAAAATACCATATAATATAACGTAATATACAGTGTATCATTGAAAATACCTTATAATATAACGTAATATGCAGTGTATCATTGAAAATACCTTCTAATATATCGTAGTTTATCATTGAAAATACCTTATATTATAACGTAATATGCAGTGTATCATTGAAAATACCTTGTAATATAACGTAATATGCAGTGTATCATTGAAAATACCTTATAATATAACGTAATATGCAGTGTATCATTGAAAATACCTTATAATATAAGGTAATATGCAGTGTATCATAGAAAATACCATGTAATATAACGTAATATACAGTGTATCATTGAAAATACCTTATAATATAACGTAATATGCAGTGTATCATTGAAAATACCTTCTAATATATCGTTGTTTATCATTGAAAATACCTTATAATATAACGTAATATGCAGTGTGTCATTGAAAATACCATATAATATAACGTAATATGCAATGTATCATTGAAAATACCTTCTAATATAACGTAATATGCAGTATATCAATTAAAAAATACCTTATAATATAGCGTAATATCCAGTGTATCATTGAAAATACCTTATAATATAACGTAATATGCAGTGTATCATTGAAAATACCTTGTAATATAACGTAATATGCAGTGTATCATTGAAAATACCTTATAATATAACGTAATATGCAGTGTATCATTGAAAATACCTTATAATATAACGTAATATGCAGTGTATCATAGAAAATACCATGTAATATAACGTAATATACAGTGTATCATTGAAAATACCTTATAATATAACGTAATATGCAGTGTATCATTGAAAATACCTTCTAATATATCGTAATATGCAGTATATCAATGAAAATACCTTATAATATAGCGTAATATCCAGTGTATCATTGAAAATACCTTATAATATAACGTAATATGCAGTGTATCATTGAAAATACCTTGTAATATAACGTAATATGCAGTGTATCATTGAAAATACCTTATAATATAACGTAATATGCAGTGTATCATTGAAAATACCTTATAATATAACGTAATATGCAGTGTATCATAGAAAATACCATGTAATATAACGTAATATACAGTGTATCGTTGAAAATACCTTATAATATAACGTAATATGCAGTGTATCATTGAAAATACCTTCTAATATATCGTAGTTTATCATTGAAAATACCTTATAATATAACGTAATATGCAGTGTATCATTGAAAATACCTTATAATATAACGTTATATGCAGTGTATCATTGAAAATACCTTATAATATAACGTAATATGCAGTGTATCATTGAAAATACCTTATAATATAACGTAATATGCAGTGTATCATTGAAAATACCTTATAATATAACGTAATAAGCAGTGTATCATTGAAAATACCTTATAATATAACGTAATATGCACTGTATCATAGAAAATACCATGTAATATAACGTAATATACAGTGTATCAATGAAAATACCTTATAATATAACGTAATATGCAGTGTATCAATGAAAATACCTTCTAATATATCGTAGTTTATCATTGAAAATACCTTATAATATAACGTAATATGCAGTGTATCATTGAAAATACCTTATAATATAACGTAATATGCAGTGTATCATTGAAAATACCTTATAATATAAAGTAACATGCAGTGTATCATTGAAAATACCTTATAATATAACGTAATATGTAGTGTATCATTGAAAATACCTTATAATATAGCGTAATATGCAGTGTATCATTGAAAATACCTTATAATATAGCGTAATATGCAGTGTATCATTGAAAATACCTTATAATATAACGTAATATGCAGTGTATCATTGAAAATACCTTATAGTATAAAGTAATATGCAGTGTATCAATGAAAATACCTTGTAATATAACGTAATATGCAGTGTATCATTGAAAATACCTTATAATATAACGTAATATGCAGTGTATCATTGAAAATACCTTGTAATATAACGTAATATGCAGTGTATCATAGAAAATACCATGTAATATAACGTAATATACAGTGTATCATTGAAAATACCTTATAGTATAACGTAATATGCAGTGTATCAATGAAAATACCTTCTAATATATCGTAGTTTATCATTGAAAACACCTTATAATATAACGTAATATGCAGTGTATCATTGAAAATACCTTATAATATAACGTAATATGCAGTGTATCATTGAAAATACCTTATAATATAACGTAATATGCAGTGTATCATAGAAAATACCATATAATATAACGTAATATACAGTGTATCATTGAAAATACCTTATAATATAACGTAATATGCAGTGTATCATTGAAAATACCTTCTAATATATCGTAGTTTATCATTGAAAATACCTTATATTATAACGTAATATGCAGTGTATCATTGAAAATACCTTGTAATATAACGTAATATGCAGTGTATCATTGAAAATACCTTATAATATAACGTAATATGCAGTGTATCATTGAAAATACCTTATAATATAACGTAATATGCAGTGTATCATTGAAAATACCTTGTAATATAACGTAATATGCAGTGTATCATTGAAAATACCTTATAATATAACGTAATATGCAGTGTATCATTGAAAATACCTTATAATATAACGTAATATGCAGTGTATCATAGAAAATACCATGTAATATAACGTAATATACAGTGTATCGTTGAAAATACCTTATAATATAACGTAATATGCAGTGTATCATTGAAAATACCTTCTAATATATCGTAGTTTATCATTGAAAACACCTTATAATATAACGTAATATGCAGTGTATCATTGAAAATACCTTATAATATAACGTAATATGCAGTGTATCATTGAAAATACCTTATAGTATAAAGTAATATGCAGTGTATCAATGAAAATACCTTGTAATATAACGTAATATGCAGTGTATCATTGAAAATACCTTATAATATAACGTAATATGCAGTGTATCATTGAAAATACCATGTAATATAACGTAATATACAGTGTATCATTGAAAATACCTTATAATATAACGTAATATGCAGTGTATCATTGAAAATACCTTCTAATATATCGTTGTTTATCATTGAAAATACCTTATAATATAACGTAATATGCAGTGTATCATAGAAAATACCTTGTAATATAACGTAATATGCAGTGTATCATTGAAAATACCTTATAATATAACGTAATATGCAGTGTATCATTGAAAATACCTTATAATATAACGTAATATGCAGTGTATCATAGAAAATACCATGTAATATAACGTAATATACAGTGTATCATTGAAAATACCTTATAATATAACGTAATATGCAGTGTATCATTGAAAATACCTTCTAATATATCGTTGTTTATCATTGAAAATACCTTATAATATAACGTAATATGCAGTGTGTCATTGAAAATACCATATAATATAACGTAATATGCAATGTATCATTGAAAATACCTTCTAATATAACGTAATATGCAGTATATCAATGAAAATACCTTATAATATAGCGTAATATCCAGTGTATCATTGAAAATACCTTATAATATAACGTAATATGCAGTGTATCATTGAAAATACCTTGTAATATAACGTAATATGCAGTGTATCATAGAAAATACCATGTAATATAACGTAATATACAGTGTATCATTGAAAATACCTTATAGTATAACGTAATATGCAGTGTATCAATGAAAATACCTTCTAATATATCGTAGTTTATCATTGAAAATACCTTATAATATAACGTAATATGCAGTGTATCATTGAAAATACCTTATAATATAACGTAATATGCAGTGTATCATTGAAAATACCTTATAATATAACGTAATATGCAGTGTATCATAGAAAATACCATATAATATAACGTAATATACAGTGTATCATTGAAAATACCTTATAATATAACGTAATATGCAGTGTATCATTGAAAATACCTTCTAATATATCGTAGTTTATCATTGAAAATACCTTATATTATAACGTAATATGCAGTGTATCATTGAAAATACCTTGTAATATAACGTAATATGCAGTGTATCATTGAAAATACCTTATAATATAACGTAATATGCAGTGTATCATTGAAAATACCTTATAATATAAGGTAATATGCAGTGTATCATAGAAAATACCATGTAATATAACGTAATATACAGTGTATCATTGAAAATACCTTATAATATAACGTAATATGCAGTGTATCATTGAAAATACCTTCTAATATATCGTTGTTTATCATTGAAAATACCTTATAATATAACGTAATATGCAGTGTGTCATTGAAAATACCATATAATATAACGTAATATGCAATGTATCATTGAAAATACCTTCTAATATAACGTAATATGCAGTATATCAATTAAAAAATACCTTATAATATAGCGTAATATCCAGTGTATCATTGAAAATACCTTATAATATAACGTAATATGCAGTGTATCATTGAAAATACCTTATAATATAACGTAATATGCAGTGTATCATTGAAAATACCTTATAATATAACGTAATATGCAGTGTATCATTGAAAATACCTTATAATATAACGTAATATGCAGTGTATCATAGAAAATACCATGTAATATAACGTAATATACAGTGTATCATTGAAAATACCTTATAATATAACGTAATATGCAGTGTATCATTGAAAATACCTTCTAATATATCGTAATATGCAGTATATCAATGAAAATACCTTATAATATAGCGTAATATCCAGTGTATCATTGAAAATACCTTATAATATAACGTAATATGCAGTGTATCATTGAAAATACCTTGTAATATAACGTAATATGCAGTGTATCATTGAAAATACCTTATAATATAACGTAATATGCAGTGTATCATTGAAAATACCTTATAATATAACGTAATATGCAGTGTATCATAGAAAATACCATGTAATATAACGTAATATACAGTGTATCATTGAAAATACCTTATAATATAACGTAATATGCAGTGTATCATTGAAAATACCTTCTAATATATCGTAGTTTATCATTGAAAATACCTTATAATATAACGTAATATGCAGTGTATCATTGAAAATACCTTATAATATAACGTTATATGCAGTGTATCATTGAAAATACCTTATAATATAACGTAATATGCAGTGTATCATTGAAAATACCTTATAATATAACGTAATATGCAGTGTATCATTGAAAATACCTTATAATATAACGTAATAAGCAGTGTATCATTGAAAATACCTTATAATATAACGTAATATGCACTGTATCATAGAAAATACCATGTAATATAACGTAATATACAGTGTATCATTGAAAATACCTTATAATATAACGTAATATGCAGTGTATCAATGAAAATACCTTCTAATATATCGTAGTTTATCATTGAAAATACCTTATAATATAACGTAATATGCAGTGTATCATTGAAAATACCTTATAATATAACGTAATATGCAGTGTATCATTGAAAATACCTTATAATATAAAGTAACATGCAGTGTATCATTGAAAATACCTTATAATATAACGTAATATGCAGTGTATCATTGAAAATACCTTATAATATAAAGTAACATGCAGTGTATCATTGAAAATACCTTATAATATAACGTAATATGTAGTGTATCATTGAAAATACCTTATAATATAGCGTAATATGCAGTGTATCATTGAAAATACCTTATAATATAGCGTAATATGCAGTGTATCATTGAAAATACCTTATAATATAACGTAATATGCAGTGTATCATTGAAAATACCTTATAATATAACGTAATATGCAGTGTATCATTGAAAATACCTTATAGTATAAAGTAATATGCAGTGTATCAATGAAAATACCTTATAATATAACGTAATATGCAGTGTATCATTGAAAATACCTTATAATATAACGTAATATGCAGTGTATCATTGAAAATACCTTGTAATATAACGTAATATGCAGTGTATCATAGAAAATACCATGTAATATAACGTAATATACAGTGTATCATTGAAAATACCTTATAGTATAACGTAATATGCAGTGTATCAATGAAAATACCTTCTAATATATCGTAGTTTATCATTGAAAACACCTTATAATATAACGTAATATGCAGTGTATCATTGAAAATACCTTATAATATAACGTAATATGCAGTGTATCATTGAAAATACCTTATAATATAACGTAATATGCAGTGTATCATAGAAAATACCATATAATATAACGTAATATACAGTGTATCATTGAAAATACCTTATAATATAACGTAATATGCAGTGTATCATTGAAAATACCTTCTAATATATCGTAGTTTATCATTGAAAATACCTTATATTATAACGTAATATGCAGTGTATCATTGAAAATACCTTGTAATATAACGTAATATGCAGTGTATCATTGAAAATACCTTATAATATAACGTAATATGCAGTGTATCATTGAAAATACCTTATAATATAACGTAATATGCAGTGTATCATTGAAAATACCTTGTAATATAACGTAATATGCAGTGTATCATTGAAAATACCTTATAATATAACGTAATATGCAGTGTATCATTGAAAATACCTTATAATATAACGTAATATGCAGTGTATCATAGAAAATACCATGTAATATAACGTAATATACAGTGTATCGTTGAAAATACCTTATAATATAACGTAATATGCAGTGTATCATTGAAAATACCTTCTAATATATCGTAGTTTATCATTGAAAATACCTTATAATATAACGTAATATGCAGTGTATCATTGAAAATACCTTATAATATAACGTAATATGCAGTGTATCATTGAAAATACCTTATAATATAACGTAATAAGCAGTGTATCATTGAAAATACCTTATAATATAACGTAATATGCACTGTATCATAGAAAATACCATGTAATATAACGTAATATACAGTGTATCATTGAAAATACCTTATAATATAACGTAATATGCAGTGTATCAATGAAAATACCTTCTAATATATCGTAGTTTATCATTGAAAATACCTTATAATATAACGTAATATGCAGTGTATCATTGAAAATACCTTATAATATAACGTAATATGCAGTGTATCATTGAAAATACCTTATAATATAAAGTAACATGCAGTGTATCATTGAAAATACCTTATAATATAACGTAATATGTAGTGTATCATTGAAAATACCTTATAATATAGCGTAATATGCAGTGTATCATTGAAAATACCATATAATATAGCGTAATATGCAGTGTATCATTGAAAATACCTTATAATATAACGTAATATGCAGTGTATCATTGAAAATACCTTATAATATAACGTAATATGCAGTGTATCATTGAAAATACCTTATAGTATAACGTAATATGCAGTGTATCAATGAAAATACCTTCTAATATATCGTAGTTTATCATTGAAAATACCTTATAATATAACGTAATATGCAGTGTATCATTGAAAATACCTTATAATATAACGTAATATGCAGTATATCATAGAAAATACCATGTAATATAACGTAATATACAGTGTATCATTGAAAATACCTTATAATATAACGTAATATGCAGTGTATCATTGAAAATACCTTCTAATATATCGTTGTTTATCATTGAAAATACCTTATAATATAACGTAATATGCAGTGTATCATTGAAAATACCTTATAACATATCCTAATATGCAGTGTATCATAGAAAATACCTTATAATATAACGTAATATGCAGTGTATCATTGAAAATACCTTATAATATAAAGTAACATGCAGTGTATCATAGAAAATACCATGTAATATAACGTAATATACAGTGTATCATTGAAAATACCTTATAATATAACGTAATATGCAGTGTATCATTGAAAATACCTTCTAATATATCGTAGTTTATCATTGAAAATACCTTATAATATAACGTAATATGCAGTGTATCATTGAAAATACCTTGTAATATAACGTAATATGCAGTGTATCATTGAAAATACCTTATAATATAACGTAATATGCAGTGTATCATAGAAAATACCATGTAATATAACGTAATATACAGTGTATCATTGAAAATACCTTATAATATAACGTAATATGCAGTGTATCATAGAAAATACCATGTAATATAACGTAATATACAGTGTATCATTGAAAATACCTTATAATATAACGTAATATGCAGTGTATCAATGAAAATACCTTCTAATATATCGTAGTTTATCATTGAAAATAACTTATAATATAACGTAATATGCAGTGTATCATTGAAAATACCATATAATATAACGTAATATGCAATGTATCATTGAAAATACCTTATAATATAAGGTAATATGCAGTGTATCATTGAAAATACCTTATAATATAAAGTAACATGCAGTGTATCATTGAAAATACCTTATAATATAACGTAATATGCAGTGTATCATTGAATATACCTTCTAATATATCGTAGTTTATCATTGAAAATACCTTATAATATAACATAATATGCAGTGTATCATAGAAAATACCTTCTAATATATCGTAGTTTATCATTGAAAATACCTTATAATATAACGTAATATGCAGTGTATCATTGAAAATACCTTATAATATAACGTAATATGCAGTATATCATAGAAAATACCATGTAATATAACGTAATATACAGTGTATCATTGAAAATACCTTATAATATAACGTAATATGCAGTGTATCATTGAAAATACCTTCTAATATATCGTAGTTTATCATTGAAAATACCTTATAATATAACATAATATGCAGTGTATCATAGAAAATACCTTCTAATATATCGTAGTTTATCATTGAAAATACCTTATAATATAACGTAATATGCAGTGTATCATTGAAAATACCTTATAATATAACGTAATATGCAGTATATCATAGAAAATACCATGTAATATAACGTAATATACAGTGTATCATTGAAAATACCTTATAATATAACGTAATATGCAGTGTATCATTGAAAATACCTTCTAATATATCGTTGTTTATCATTGAAAATACCTTATAATATAACGTAATATGCAGTGTATCATTGAAAATACCTTATAACATATCCTAATATGCAGTGTATCATAGAAAATACCTTATAATATAACGTAATATGCAGTGTATCATTGAAAATACCTTATAATATAAAGTAACATGCAGTGTATCATAGAAAATACCATGTAATATAACGTAATATACAGTGTATCATTGAAAATACCTTATAATATAACGTAATATGCAGTGTATCATTGAAAATACCTTCTAATATATCGTAGTTTATCATTGAAAATACCTTATAATATAACGTAATATGCAGTGTATCATTGAAAATACCTTGTAATATAACGTAATATGCAGTGTATCATTGAAAATACCTTATAATATAACGTAATATGCAGTGTATCATAGAAAATACCATGTAATATAACGTAATATACAGTGTATCATTGAAAATACCTTATAATATAACGTAATATGCAGTGTATCATAGAAAATACCATGTAATATAACGTAATATACAGTGTATCATTGAAAATACCTTATAATATAACGTAATATGCAGTGTATCAATGAAAATACCTTCTAATATATCGTAGTTTATCATTGAAAATAACTTATAATATAACGTAATATGCAGTGTATCATTGAAAATACTATATAATATAACGTAATATGCAATGTATCATTGAAAATACCTTATAATATAAGGTAATATGCAGTGTATCATTGAAAATACCTTATAATATAAAGTAACATGCAGTGTATCATTGAAAATACCTTATAATATAACGTAATATGTAGTGTATCATTGAAAATACCTTATAATATAGCGTAGTTTATCATTGAAAATACCTTATAATATAACATAATATGCAGTGTATCATAGAAAATACCTTCTAATATATCGTAGTTTATCATTGAAAATACCTTATAATATAACGTAATATGCAGTGTATCATTGAAAATACCTTATAATATAACGTAATATGCAGTATATCATAGAAAATACCATGTAATATAACGTAATATACAGTGTATCATTGAAAATACCTTATAATATAACGTAATATGCAGTGTATCATTGAAAATACCTTCTAATATATCGTTGTTTATCATTGAAAATACCTTATAATATAACGTAATATGCAGTGTATCATTGAAAATACCTTCTAATATATCGTAGTTTATCATTGAAAATACCTTATAATATAACGTAATATGCAGTGTATCATTGAAAATACCTTATAACATATCCTAATATGCAGTGTATCATAGAAAATACCTTATAATATAACGTAATATGCAGTGTATCATTGAAAATACCTTATAATATAAAGTAACATGCAGTGTATCATTGAAAATACCTTATAATATAACGTAATATGTAGTGTATCATTGAAAATACCTTATAATATAGCGTAATATGCAGTGTATCATTGAAAATACCTTATAATATAGCGTAATATGCAGTGTATCATTGAAAATACCTTATAATATAACGTAATATGCGGTGTATCATTGAAAATACCTTATAATATAACGTAATATGCAGTGTATCATAGAAAATACCATGTAATATAACGTAATATACAGTGTATCATTGAAAATACCTTATAATATAACGTAATATGCAGTGTATCATTGAAAATACCTTCTAATATATCGTAGTTTATCATTGAAAATACCTTATAATATAACGTAATATGCAGTGTATCATTGAAAATACCTTGTAATATAACGTAATATGCAGTGTATCATTGAAAATACCTTATAATATAACGTAATATGCAGTGTATCATAGAAAATACCATGTAATATAACGTAATATACAGTGTATCATTGAAAATACCTTATAATATAACGTAATATGCAGTGTATCATAGAAAATACCATGTAATATAACGTAATATACAGTGTATCATTGAAAATACCTTATAATATAACGTAATATGCAGTGTATCAATGAAAATACCTTCTAATATATCGTAGTTTATCATTGAAAATAACTTATAATATAACGTAATATGCAGTGTATCATTGAAAATACCATATAATATAACGTAATATGCAATGTATCATTGAAAATACCTTATAATATAAGGTAATATGCAGTGTATCATTGAAAATACCTTATAATATAAAGTAACATGCAGTGTATCATTGAAAATACCTTATAATATAACGTAATATGTAGTGTATCATTGAAAATACCTTATAATATAGCGTAATATGCAGTGTATCATTGATAATACCTTATAATATAGCGTAATATGCAGTGTATCATTGAAAATACCTTATAATATAACGTAATATGCAGTGTATCATTGAAAATTCCTTATAATATAACGTAATATGCAGTGTATCATTGAAAATACCTTATAATATAACGTAATATGCAGTGTATCATTGAAAATACCTTCTAATATATCGTAGTTTATCATTGAAAATACCTTATAATATAACATAATATGCAGTGTATCATAGAAAATACCTTCTAATATATCGTAGTTTATCATTGAAAATACCTTATAATATAACGTAATATGCAGTGTATCATTGAAAATACCTTATAATATAGCGTAATATGCAGTGTATCATTGAAAATACCTTATAATATAACGTAATATGCAGTGTATCATTGAAAATACCTTATAATATAACGTAATATGCAGTGTATCATTGAAAATACCTTATAGTATAACGTAATATACAGTGTATCATTGAAAATACCTTATAATATAACGTAATATGCAGTGTATCATTGAAAATACCTTCTAATATATCGTAGTTTATCATTGAAAATACCTTATATTATAACGTAATATGCAGTGTATCATAGAAAATACCATGTAATATAACGTAATATACAGTGTATCATTGAAAATACCTTATAATATAACGTAATATGCAGTGTATCAATGAAAATACCTTATAATATAACGTAATATGCAGTGTATCATAGAAAATACTATGTAATATAACGTAATAAACAGTGTATCATTGAAAATACCTTATAATATAACGTAATATGCAGTGTATCATTGAAAATACCTTCTAATATATCGTAGTTTATCATTGAAAATACCTTATAATATAACATAATATGCAGTGTATCATAGAAAATACCTTCTAATATATCGTAGTTTATCATTGAAAATACCTTATAATATAACGTAATATGCAGTGTATCATTGAAAATACCTTATAATATAACGTAATATGCAGTATATCATAGAAAATACCATGTAATATAACGTAATATACAGTGTATCATTGAAAATACCTTATAATATAACGTAATATGCAGTGTATCATTGAAAATACCTTCTAATATATCGTTGTTTATCATTGAAAATACCTTATAATATAACGTAATATGCAGTGTATCATTGAAAATACCTTCTAATATATCGTAGTTTATCATTGAAAATACCTTATAATATAACGTAATATGCAGTGTATCATTGAAAATACCTTATAACATATCCTAATATGCAGTGTATCATAGAAAATACCTTATAATATAACGTAATATGCAGTGTATCATTGAAAATACCTTATAATATAAAGTAACATGCAGTGTATCATTGAAAATACCTTATAATATAACGTAATATGTAGTGTATCATTGAAAATACCTTATAATATAGCGTAATATGCAGAGTATCATTGAAAATACCTTATAATATAGCGTAATATGCAGTGTATCATTGAAAATACCTTATAATATAACGTAATATGCAGTGTATCATTGACAATACCTTATAATATAACGTAATATGCAGTGTATCATAGAAAATACCATGTAATATAACGTAATATACAGTGTATCATTGAAAATACCTTATAATATAACGTAATATGCAGTGTATCAATGAAAATACCTTATAATATAACGTAATATGCAGTGTATCATAGAAAATACTATGTAATATAACGTAATAAACAGTGTATCATTGAAAATACCTTATAATATAACGTAATATGCAGTGTATCATTGAAAATACCTTCTAATATATCGTAGTTTATCATTGAAAATACCTTATAATATAACATAATATGCAGTGTATCATAGAAAATACCTTCTAATATATCGTAGTTTATCATTGAAAATACCTTATAATATAACGTAATATGCAGTGTATCATTGAAAATACCTTATAATATAACGTAATGTGCAGTATATCATAGAAAATACCATGTAATATAACGTAATATACAGTGTATCATTGAAAATACCTTATAATATAACGTAATATGCAGTGTATCATTGAAAATACCTTCTAATATATCGTTGTTTATCATTGAAAATACCTTATAATATAACGTAATATGCAGTGTATCATTGAAAATACCTTATAACATATCCTAATATGCAGTGTATCATAGAAAATACCTTATAATATAACGTAATATGCAGTGTATCATTGAAAATACCTTATAATATAAAGTAACATGCAGTGTATCATTGAAAATACCTTATAATATAACGTAATATGTAGTGTATCATTGAAAATACCTTATAATATAGCGTAATATGCAGTGTATCATTGAAAATACCTTATAATATAGCGTAATATGCAGTGTATCATTGAAAATACCTTATAATATAACGTAATATGCAGTGTATCATTGACATAACCTTATAATATAACGTAATATGCAGTGTATCATAGAAAATACCATGTAATATAACGTAATATACAGTGTATCATTGAAAATACCTTATAATATAACGTAATATGCAGTGTATCATTGAAAATACCTTATAATATGACGTAATATGCAGTGTATCATTGAAAATACCTTATAATATAACGTAATATGCAGTGTATCATTGAAAATACCTTATAATATAACGTAATATGCGGTGTATCATTGAAAATACCTTATAATATAACGTAATATGCAGTGTATCATAGAAAATACCATGTAATATAACGTAATATACAGTGTATCATTGAAAATACCTTATAATATAACGTAATATGCAGTGTATCATTGAAAATACCTTCTAATATATCGTAGTTTATCATTGAAAATACCTTATAATATAACGTAATATGCAGTGTATCATTGAAAATACCTTGTAATATAACGTAATATGCAGTGTATCATTGAAAATACCTTATAATATAACGTAATATGCAGTGTATCATAGAAAATACCATGTAATATAACGTAATATACAGTGTATCATTGAAAATACCTTATAATATAACGTAATATGCAGTGTATCATAGAAAATACCATGTAATATAACGTAATATACAGTGTATCATTGAAAATACCTTATAATATAACGTAATATGCAGTGTATCAATGAAAATACCTTCTAATATATCGTAGTTTATCATTGAAAATAACTTATAATATAACGTAATATGCAGTGTATCATTGAAAATACCATATAATATAACGTAATATGCAATGTATCATTGAAAATACCTTATAATATAAGGTAATATGCAGTGTATCATTGAAAATACCTTATAATATAAAGTAACATGCAGTGTATCATTGAAAATACCTTATAATATAACGTAATATGTAGTGTATCATTGAAAATACCTTATAATATAGCGTAATATGCAGTGTATCATTGAAAATACCTTATAATATAGCGTAATATGCAGTGTATCATTGAAAATACCTTATAATATAACGTAATATGCAGTGTATCATTGAAAATTCCTTATAATATAACGTAATATGCAGTGTATCATTGAAAATACCTTATAATATAACGTAATATGCAGTGTATCATTGAAAATACCTTCTAATATATCGTAGTTTATCATTGAAAATACCTTATAATATAACATAATATGCAGTGTATCATAGAAAATACCTTCTAATATATCGTAGTTTATCATTGAAAATACCTTATAATATAACGTAATATGCAGTGTATCATTGAAAATACCTTATAATATAGCGTAATATGCAGTGTATCATTGAAAATACCTTATAATATAACGTAATATGCAGTGTATCATTGAAAATACCTTATAATATAACGTAATATGCAGTGTATCATTGAAAATACCTTATAATATAACGTAATATGCAGTGTATCATTGAAAATACCTTATAATATAACGTAATATGCAGTGTATCATAGAAAATACCATGTAATATAACGTAATATACAGTGTATCATTGAAAATACCTTATAGTATAACGTAATATGCAGTGTATCAATGAAAATACCTTCTAATATATCGTAGTTTATCATTGAAAACACCTTATAATATAACGTAATATGCAGTGTATCACTGAAAATACCTTATAATATAACGTAATATGCAGTGTATCATTGAAAATACCTTATAATATAACGTAATATGCAGTGTATCATAGAAAATACCATATAATATAACGTAATATACAGTGTATCATTGAAAATACCTTATAATATAACGTAATATGCAGTGTATCATTGAAAATACCTTCTAATATATCGTAGTTTATCATTGAAAATACCTTATATTATAACGTAATATGCAGTGTATCATAGAAAATACCATGTAATATAACGTAATATACAGTGTATCATTGAAAATACCTTATAATATAACGTAATATGCAGTGTATCATTGAAAATACCTTATAATATAACGTAATATGCAGTGTATCATAGAAAATACTATGTAATATAACGTAATAAACAGTGTATCATTGAAAATACCTTATAATATAACGTAATATGCAGTGTATCATTGAAAATACCTTCTAATATATCGTAGTTTATCATTGAAAATACCTTATAATATAACATAATATGCAATGTGTATCATAGAAAATACCTTCTAATATATCGTAGTTTATCATTGAAAATACCTTATAATATAACGTAATATGCAGTGTATCATTGAAAATACCTTATAATATAACGTAATATGCAGTATATCATAGAAAATACCATGTAATATAACGTAATATACAGTGTATCATTGAAAATACCTTATAATATAACGTAATATGCAGTGTATCATTGAAAATACCTTCTAATATATCGTTGTTTATCATTGAAAATACCTTATAATATAACGTAATATGCAGTGTATCATTGAAAATACCTTCTAATATATCGTAGTTTATCATTGAAAATACCTTATAATATAACGTAATATGCAGTGTATCATTGAAAATACCTTATAACATATCCTAATATGCAGTGTATCATTGAAAATACCTTATAATATAACGTAATATGCAGTGTATCATTGAAAATACCTTATAATATAAAGTAACATGCAGTGTATCATTGAAAATACCTTATAATATAACGTAATATGTAGTGTATCATTGAAAATACCTTATAATATAGCGTAATATGCAGTGTATCATTGAAAATACCTTATAATATAGCGTAATATGCAGTGTATCATTGAAAATACCTTATAATATAACGTAATATGCAGTGTATCATTGACAATACCTTATAATATAACGTAATATGCAGTGTATCATAGAAAATACCATGTAATATAACGTAATATACAGTGTATCATTGAAAATACCTTATAATATAACGTAATATGCAGTGTATCATTGAAAATACCTTATAATATAACGTAATATGCAGTGTATCATAGAAAATACTATGTAATATAACGTAATAAACAGTGTATCATTGAAAATACCTTATAATATAACGTAATATGCAGTGTATCATTGAAAATACCTTCTAATATATCGTAGTTTATCATTGAAAATACCTTATAATATAACGTAATATGCAGTGTATCATAGAAAATACCTTCTAATATATCGTAGTTTATCATTGAAAATACCTTATAATATAACGTAATATGCAGTGTATCATTGAAAATACCTTATAATATAACGTAATATGCAGTATATCATAGAAAATACCATGTAATATAACGTAATATACAGTGTATCATTGAAAATACCTTATAATATAACGTAATATGCAGTGTATCATTGAAAATACCTTCTAATATATCGTTGTTTATCATTGAAAATACCTTATAATATAACGTAATATGCAGTGTATCATTGAAAATACCTTATAACATATCCTAATATGCAGTGTATCATAGAAAATACCTTATAATATAACGTAATATGCAGTGTATCATTGAAAATACCTTATAATATAACGTAATATGCAGTGTATCATTGACAATACCTTATAATATAACGTAATATGCAGTGTATCATAGAAAATACCATGTAATATAACGTAATATACAGTGTATCATTGAAAATACCTTATAATATAACGTAATATGCAGTGTATCAATGAAAATACCTTATAATATAACGTAATATGCAGTGTATCATAGAAAATACTATGTAATATAACGTAATAAACAGTGTATCATTGAAAATACCTTATAATATAACGTAATATGCAGTGTATCATTGAAAATACCTTCTAATATATCGTAGTTTATCATTGAAAATACCTTATAATATAACATAATATGCAGTGTATCATAGAAAATACCTTCTAATATATCGTAGTTTATCATTGAAAATACCTTATAATATAACGTAATATGCAGTGTATCATTGAAAATACCTTATAATATAACGTAATATGCAGTATATCATAGAAAATACCATGTAATATAACGTAATATACAGTGTATCATTGAAAATACCTTATAATATAACGTAATATGCAGTGTATCATTGAAAATACCTTCTAATATATCGTTGTTTATCATTGAAAATACCTTATAATATAACGTAATATGCAGTGTATCATTGAAAATACCTTCTAATATATCGTAGTTTATCATTGAAAATACCTTATAATATAACGTAATATGCAGTGTATCATTGAAAATACCTTATAACATATCCTAATATGCAGTGTATCATAGAAAATACCTTATAATATAACGTAATATGCAGTGTATCATTGAAAATACCTTATAATATAAAGTAACATGCAGTGTATCATTGAAAATACCTTATAATATAACGTAATATGCAGTGTATCATAGAAAATACCATGTAATATAACGTAATATACAGTGTATCATTGAATATACCTTATAATATAACGTAATATGCAGTGTATCATTGAAAATACCTTCTAATATATCGTAGTTTATCATTGAAAATACCTTATAATATAACGTAATATGCAGTGTATCATTGAAAATACCTTGTAATATAACGTAATATGCAGTGTATCATTGAAAATACCTTATAATATAACGTAATATGCAGTGTATCATAGAAAATACCATGTAATATAACGTAATATACAGTGTATCATTGAAAATACCTTATAATATAACGTAATATGCAGTGTATCATAGAAAATACCATGTAATATAACGTAATATACAGTGTATCATTGAAAATACCTTATAATATAACGTAATATGCAGTGTATCATTGAAAATACCTTCTAATATATCGTAGTTTATCATTGAAAATAACTTATAATATAACGTAATATGCAGTGTATCATTGAAAATACCATATAATATAACGTAATATGCAATGTATCATTGAAAATACCTTATAATATAAGGTAATATGCAGTGTATCATTGAAAATACCTTATAATATAAAGTAACATGCAGTGTATCATTGAAAATACCTTATAATATAACGTAATATGTAGTGTATCATTGAAAATACCTTATAATATAGCGTAATATGCAGTGTATCATTGAAAATACCTTATAATATAGCGTAATATGCAGTGTATCATTGAAAATACCTTATAATATAACGTAATATGCAGTGTATCATTGAAAATTCCTTATAATATAACGTAATATGCAGTGTATCATTGAAAATACCTTATAATATAACGTAATATGCAGTGTATCATAGAAAATACCTTATAATATAACGTAATATGCAGTGTATCATAGAAAATACCTTATAATATATCGTAATATGCAGTGTATCATTGAAAATACCATATAATATAACGTAATATGCAGTGTATCATTGAAAATGCCTTATAATGTAACGTAATATGGAGTGTTTCAATGAAAATACCTTATAATACAACGGAATATGCAGAGTATCATTGAAAATACCTTATAATATAACGTAATATGCAGTGTATCATTGAAAACACCTTATAATATAACGAAATATGCAGTGTATCATTGAAAATACCTTATAATATGTCGTAGTTTAACATTGAAAATACCTAATAATATAACGTAATATGCAGTGTATCATTGAAAATGCCTTATAGTGTAACGTAATTTGTAGTGTATCATTGAAAATACCTTATAATATAACGTAATATGCAGTGTATCATTGAAAATACCTTATAATATATCGTATTATGCAATGTATCATTGAAAATACCTTATAATATAACGGAATTTGTAGTGTATCATTGAAAATACCTTATAATATAACGTAATATGCAGTGTATCATTGAAAATACCTTATAATATATCGTATTATGCAATGTATCATTGAAAATACCTTATAATATAACGGAATTTGTAGTGTATCATTGAAAATACCTTATATTATAACGTAATATGCAGTGTATCATTGAAAATACCTTATAATATATCGTATTATGCAATGTATCATTGAAAATACCTTATAATATAACGTAATATGCAGTGTATCATTGAAAATACCTTATAATATATAGTAGTTTATCATTGAAAATACCTTGTAACATAACGTAATATACAGTGTAACATTGAAAATACCTTATAATATAACGTATTATGCAGCGTATCATTGAAAATACCTTATAATATAGCGTAATATGCAGCGTATCATTGAAAATACCTTATAATATAACGTAATATGCAGTGTATCATAGAAAATACCATGTAATATAACGTAATATACAGTGTATCATTGAAAATACCTTATAATATAACGTAATATGCAGTGTATCATTGAAAATACCTTCTAATATATCGTAGTTTATCATTGAAAATACCTTATAATATAACGTAATATGCAGTGTATCATTGGAAATAACTTATAATATGACGTAATATGGAGTGTATCATTGAAAATACCTTATAATATATCGTAGTTTATCATTGAAAATACCTTATAATATAACGTAATATGCAGTGTATCATTGAAAATACCTTATAATATATCGTAATATGCAGTGTATCATTGAAAATACCTTATAACATAACGTAATATACAGTGTAACATTGAAAATACCTTATAATATAACGTACTATGCAGCGTATCATTGAAAATACCTTATAATATATCGTATTATGCAGTGTATCATTGAAAATACCTTATAATATAGCGTAATATGCAGTGTATCATTGAAAATACCTTATAATATAACGAAATATGCAGTGTAACATTGAAAATACCTTATAATATGTCGTAGTTTATCATTGAAAATACCTTATAATATAACGGAATTTGTAGTGTATCATTGAAAATACCTTATAATATAACGTAATATGCAGTGTATCATTGAAAATACCTTATAATATATCGTTTTATGCAATGTATCATTGAAAATACCTTATAATATTTCATAATTTGTAGTGTATCATTGAAAATACCTTATAATATAACGTACATTGCAGCGTATCACTGAAAATACCTTCTAATATATCGTAGTTTATCATTGAAAATACCTTATAATATAACGTAATATACAGTGTAGCATTGAAAATACCTTATAATATAACGTAATATGCAGTGTATCATTTAAAATACCTTATAATATATAGTAGTTTATCATTGAAAATACCTTATAACATAACGTAATATACAGTGTAACATTGAAAATACCTTATAATATAACGTACTATGCAGCGTATCATTGAAAATACCTTATAATATATCGTAATATGCAGTGTATCATTGAAAATACCATATAATATAACGTAATATGCAGTGTATCATTGAAAATGCCTTATAATGTAACGTAATATGGAGTGTTTCAATGAAAATACCTTATAATACAACGGAATATGCAGAGTATCATTGAAAATACCTTATAATATAACGTAATATGCAGTGTATCATTGAAAATACCTTATAATATATCGTAATATGCAGTGTATCATTGAAAATACCTTATAACATAACGTAATATACAGTGTAACATTGAAAATACCTTATAATATAACGTACTATGCAGCGTATCATTGAAAATACCTTATAATATATCGTATTATGCAGTGTATCATTGAAAATACCTTATAATATAGCGTAATATGCAGTGTATCATTGAAAATACCTTATAATATAACGAAATATGCAGTGTAACATTGAAAATACCTTATAATATGTCGTAGTTTATCATTGAAAATACCTTATAATATAACGTAATATGCAGTGTATCATTGAAAATACCTTATAATATAACGTAATATGCAGTGTATCATTGAAAATACCTTATAATATAGCGTAATATGCAGTATATCATTGAAAATACCTTATAATATAGCGTAATATGCAGTGTATCATTGAAAATACCTTATAATATAACGAAATATGCAGTGTATCATTGAAAATACCTTATAATATGTCGTAGTTTATCATTGAAAATACCTTATAATATAACGTAATATGCAGTGTATCATTGAAAATGCCTTATAATGTAACGTAATATGGAGTGTTTCAATGAAAATACCTTATAATATAGCGTAATATGCAGTATATCATTGAAAATACCTTATATTATAACGTAATATGCAGTGTATCATTGAAAATACCTTGTAATATAACGTAATATGCAGTGTATCATTGAAAACACCTTATAATATAACGAAATATGCAGTGTATCATTGAAAATACCTTATAATATGTCGTAGTTTAACATTGAAAATACCTAATAATATAACGTAATATGCAGTGTATCATTGAAAATACCTTATAATATTTCGTAATTTGTAGTGTATCAGTGAAAATACCTTATAATATAACGTAATATGCAGTGTATCATTGAAAATACATTATAATATAACGTAATATGCAGTGTATCATTGAAAATACCTTATAATATAACGGAATTTGTAGTGTATCATTGAAAATACCTTATAATATAACGTAATATGCAGTGTATCATTGAAAATACCTTATAATATATCGTATTATGCAGTGTATCATTGAAAATACCTTATAATATAGCGTAATATGCAGTGTATCATTGAAAATACCTTATAATATAACGAAATATGCAGTGTAACATTGAAAATACCTTATAATATGTCGTAGTTTATCATTGAAAATACCTTATAATATAACGTAATATGCAGTGTATCATTGAAAATACCTTATAATATAACGTAATATGCAGTGTATCATTGAAAATACCTTATAATATAGCGTAATATGCAGTATATCATTGAAAATACCTTATAATATAGCGTAATATGCAGTGTATCATTGAAAATACCTTATAATATAACGAAATATGCAGTGTATCATTGAAAATACCTTATAATATGTCGTAGTTTATCATTGAAAATACCTTATAATATAACGTAATATGCAGTGTATCATTGAAAATGCCTTATAATGTAACGTAATATGGAGTGTTTCAATGAAAATACCTTATAATATAGCGTAATATGCAGTATATCATTGAAAATACCTTATATTATAACGTAATATGCAGTGTATCATTGAAAATACCTTGTAATATAACGTAATATGCAGTGTATCATTGAAAACACCTTATAATATAACGAAATATGCAGTGTATCATTGAAAATACCTTATAATATGTCGTAGTTTAACATTGAAAATACCTAATAATATAACGTAATATGCAGTGTATCATTGAAAATACCTTATAATATTTCGTAATTTGTAGTGTATCAGTGAAAATACCTTATAATATAACGTAATATGCAGTGTATCATTGAAAATACATTATAATATAACGTAATATGCAGTGTATCATTGAAAATACCTTATAATATAACGGAATTTGTAGTGTATCATTGAAAATACCTTATAATATAACGTAATATGCAGTGTATCATTGAAAATACCTTATAATATATCGTTTTATGCAATGTATCATTGAAAATACCTTATAATATTTCGTAATTTGTAGTGTATCATTGAAAATACCTTATAATATAACGTACATTGCAGCGTATCACTGAAAATACCTTCTAATATATCGTAGTTTATCATTGAAAATACCTTATAATATAACGTAATATACAGTGTAGCATTGAAAATACCTTATAATATAACGTACTATGCAGCGTATCATTGAAAATACCTTATAATATATCGTATTATGCAGTGTATCATTGAAAATACCTTATAATATAGCGTAATATGCAGTGTATCATTGAAAATACCTTATAATATGTCGTAGTTTATCATTGAAAATACCTTATAATATAACGTAGTATGCAGTGTATCATTGAAAATGCCTTATAATGTAACGTAATATGGAGTGTTTCAATGAAAATACCTTATAATATAGCGTAATATGCAGTATATCATTGAAAATACCTTATAATATAGCGTAATATGCAGTGTATCATTGAAAATACCTTATAATATAACGAAATATGCAGTGTATCATTGAAAATACCTTATAATATAACGAAATATGCAGTGTAACATTGAAAATACCTTATAATATGTCGTAGTTTATCATTGAAAATACCTTATAATATAACGTAATATGCAGTGTATCATTGAAAATACCTTATAATATGTCGTAGTTTATCATTGAAAATACCTTATAATATAACGTAGTATGCAGTGTATCATTGAAAATGCCTTATAATGTAACGTAATATGGAGTGTTTCAATGAAAATACCTTATAATATAGCGTAATATGCAGTATATCATTGAAAATACCTTATAATATAGCGTAATATGCAGTGTATCATTGAAAATACCTTATAATATAACGAAATATGCAGTGTATCATTGAAAATACCTTATAATATGTCGTAGTTTATCATTGAAAATACCTTATAATATAACGTAATATGCAGTGTATCATTGAAAATACCTTATAATATAACGTAATATGCAGTGTATCATTGAAAATACCTTATAATATAACGTAATATACAGTGTAACATTGAAAATACCTTATAATATAACGTACTATGCAGCGTATCATAGAAAATACCTTATAATATAACGTAATATGCAGTGTATCATTGAAAATACCATATAATATAACGTAATATGCAGTGTATCATTGAAAATACCTTATATTATAACGTAATATGCAGTGTATCATTGAAAATACCTTGTAATATAACGTAATATGCAGTGTATCATTGAAAATACCTAATAATATAACGTACATTGCAGCGTATCACTGAAAATACCTTCTAATATATCGTAGTTTATCATTGAAAATACCTTATAATATAACGTAATATACAGTGTATCATTGAAAATACCTTATAATATAACGTAATATGCAGTTTATCATTGAAAATACCTTATAATATATAGTAGTTTATCATTGAAAATATCTTATAACATAACGTAATATACAGTGTAACATTGAAAATACCTTATAATATAACGTACTATGCAGCGTATCATTGAAAATACCTTGTAATATAACGTAATATGCAGTGTATCATTGAAAACACCTTATAATATAACGAAATATGCAGTGTATCATTGAAAATACCTTATAATATGTCGTAGTTTAACATTGAAAATACCTAATAATATAACGTAATATGCAGTGTATCATTGAAAATACCTTATAATATTTCGTAATTTGTAGTGTATCAGTGAAAATACCTTATAATATAACGTAATATGCAGTGTATCATTGAAAATACATTATAATATAACGTAATATGCAGTGTATCATTGAAAATACCTTATAATATAACGGAATTTGTAGTGTATCATTGAAAATACCTAATAATATAACGTAATATGCAGTGTATCATTGAAAATGCCTTATAGTGTAACGTAATTTGTAGTGTATCATTGAAAATACCTTATAATATAACGTAATATGGAGTGTATCATTGAAAATACCTTATAATATAACGTAATATGCAGTGTATCATTGAAAATACATTATAATATAACGTAATATGCAGTTTATCATTGAAAATACCTTATAATATAACGGAATTTGTAGTGTATCATTGAAAATACCTTATAATATAACGTAATATGCAGTATATCATTGAAAATACCTTATAATATAACGTAATATGCAGTGTATCATTGAAAATACATTATAATATAACGTAATATGCAGTTTATCATTGAAAATACCTTATAATATAACGGAATTTGTAGTGTATCATTGAAAATACCTTATAATATAACGTAATATGCAGTGTATCATTTAAAATACCTTATAATATAACGAAATATGCAGTGTATCATTGAAAATACCTTATGATATGTCGTAGTTTATCATTGAAAATACCTTATAATATAACGTAATATGCAGTGTATCATTGAAAATGCCTTATAATGTAACGTAATATGGAGTGTTTCAATGAAAATACCTTATAATACAACGTAATATGCAGTGTATCATTGAAAATACCTAATAATATAACGTAATATGCAGTGTATCATTGAAAATACCTAATAATATAACGTACATTGCAGCGTATCACTGAAAATACCTTCTAATATATCGTAGTTTATCATTGAAAATACCTTATAATATAACGTATTATGCAGCGTATCATTGAAAATACCTTATAATATAGCGTAATATGCAGCGTATCATTGAAAATACCTTATAATATAACGTAATATGCAGTGTATAATTGAAAATAACTTATAATATAACGAAATAAGCAGTGTGTCATTGAAAAGACCTTGTAATATAACGTAATATGCAGTGTATCATTGAAAACACCTTATAATATAACGAAATATGCAGTGTATCATTGAAAATACCTTATAATATGTCGTAGTTTAACATTGAAAATACCTAATAATATAACGTAATATGCAGTGTATCATTGAAAATGCCTTATAGTGTAACGTAATTTGTAGTGTATCATTGAAAATATCTTATAATATAACGTAATATGCAGTGTATCATTGAAAATACCTTATAATATAACGTAATATGCAGTGTATCATTTAAAATACCTTATAATATAACGAAATATGCAGTGTATCATTGAAAATACCTTATAATATGTCGTAGTTTATCATTGAAAATACCTTATAATATAACGTAATATGCAGTGTATCATTGAAAATGCCTTATAATGTAACGTAATATGGAGTGTTTCAATGAAAATACCTTATAATACAACGTAATATGCAGTGTATCATTGAAAATACCTAATAATATAACGTAATATGCAGTGTATCATTGAAAATACCTAATAATATAACGTACATTGCAGCGTATCACTGAAAATACCTTCTAATATATCGTAGTTTATCATTGAAAATACCTTATAATATAACGTAATATACAGTGTATCATTGAAAATACCTTATAATATAACGTAATATGCAGTGTATCATTGAAAATACCTTATAATATATAGTAGTTTATCATTGAAAATACCTTATAACATAACGTAATATACAGTGTAACATTGAAAATACCTTATAATATAACGTACTATGCAGCGTATCATTGAAAATACCTTATAATATATCGTAATATGCAGTGTATCATTGAAAATGCCTTATAGTGTAACGTAATTTGTAGTGTATCATTGAAAATACCTTATAATATAACGTAATATGCAGTGTATCATTGAAAATACCTTATAATATAACGTAATATGCAGTGTATCATTGAAAATACATTATAATATAACGTAATATGCAGTTTATCATTGAAAATACCTTATAATATAACGGAATTTGTAGTGTATCATTGAAAATACCTTATAATATAACGTAATATGCAGTGTATCATTTAAAATACCTTATAATATATTGTAGTTTATCATTGAAAATACCTTATAACATAACGTAATATACAGTGTAACATTGAAAATACCTTATAATATAACGTACTATGCAGCGTATCATTGAAAATACCTTATAATATATCGTAATATGCAGTGTATCATTGAAAATACCATATAATATAACGTAATATGCAGTGTATCTTTGAAAATGCCTTATAATGTAACGTAATATGGAGTGTTTCAATGAAAATACCTTATAATACAACGGAATATGCAGAGTATCATTGAAAATACCTTATAATATAACGTAATATGCAGTGTATCATTGAAAACACCTTATAATATAACGAAATATGCAGTGTATCATTGAAAATACCTTATAATATGTCGTAGTTTAACATTGAAAATACCTAATAATATAACGTAATATGCAGTGTATCATTGAAAATGCCTTATAGTGTAACGTAATTTGTAGTGTATCATTGAAAATACCTTATAATATAACGTAATATGCAGTGTATCATTGAAAATACCTTATAATATATCGTTTTATGCAATGTATCATTGAAAATACCTTATAATATTTCGTAATTTGTAGTGTATCATTGAAAATACCTTATAATATAACGTACATTGCAGCGTATCACTGAAAATACCTTCTAATATATCGTAGTTTATCATTGAAAATACCTTATAATATAACGTAATATACAGTGTAGCATTGAAAATACCTTATAATATAACGTAATATGCAGTGTATCATTTAAAATACCTTATAATATATAGTAGTTTATCATTGAAAATACCTTATAACATAACGTAATATACAGTGTAACATTGAAAATACCTTATAATATAACGTACTATGCAGCGTATCATTGAAAATACCTTATAATATATCGTAATATGCAGTGTATCATTGAAAATACCATATAATATAACGTAATATGCAGTGTTTCAATGAAAATACCTTATAATACAACGGAATATGCAGAGTATCATTGAAAATACCTTATAATATAACGTAATATGCAGTGTATCATTGAAAATACCTTATAATATATCGTAATATGCAGTGTATCATTGAAAATACCTTATAACATAACGTAATATACAGTGTAACATTGAAAATACCTTATAATATAACGTACTATGCAGCGTATCATTGAAAATACCTTATAATATATCGTATTATGCAGTGTATCATTGAAAATACCTTATAATATAACGTAATATGCAGTGTATCATTGAAAATACCTTATAATATAGCGTAATATGCAGTATATCATTGAAAATACCTTATAATATTGCGTAATATGCAGTGTATCATTGAAAATACCTTATAATATAACGAAATATGCAGTGTATCAATGAAAATACCTTATAATATGTCGTAGTTTATCATTGAAAATACCTTATAATATAACGTAATATGCAGTGTATCATTGAAAATGCCTTATAATGTAACGTAATATGGAGTGTTTCAATGAAAATACCTAATAATATAACGTAATATGCAGTGTATCATTGAAAATACATTATAATATAACGTAATATGCAGTGTATCATTGAAAATACCTTATAATATAACGGAATTTGTAGTGTATCATTGAAAATACCTTATAATATAACGTAATATGCAGTGTATCATTGAAAATACCTTATAATATATCGTTTTATGCAATGTATCATTGAAAATACCTTATAATATTTCGTAATTTGTAGTGTATCATTGAAAATACCTTATAATATAACGTACATTGCAGCGTATCACTGAAAATACCTTCTAATATATCGTAGTTTATCATTGAAAATACCTTATAATATAACGTAATATACAGTGTAGCATTGAAAATACCTTATAATATAACGTAATATGCAGTGTATCATTTAAAATACCTTATAATATATAGTAGTTTATCATTGAAAATACCTTATAACATAACGTAATATACAGTGTAACATTGAAAATACCTTATAATATAACGTACTATGCAGCGTATCATTGAAAATACCTTATAATATATCGTAATATGCAGTGTATCATTGAAAATACCATATAATATAACGTAATATGCAGTGTATCATTGAAAATGCCTTATAATGTAACGTAATATGGAGTGTTTCAATGAAAATACCTTATAATACAACGGAATATGCAGAGTATCATTGAAAATACCTTATAATATAACGTAATATGCAGTGTATCATTGAAAATACCTTATAATATATCGTAATATGCAGTGTATCATTGAAAATACCTTATAACATAACGTAATATACAGTGTAACATTGAAAATACCTTATAATATAACGTACTATGCAGCGTATCATTGAAAATACCTTATAATATATCGTATTATGCAGTGTATCATTGAAAATACCTTATAATATAGCGTAATATGCAGTGTATCATTGAAAATACCTTATAATATAACGAAATATGCAGTGTAACATTGAAAATACCTTATAATATGTCGTAGTTTATCATTGAAAATACCTTATAATATAACGTAATATGCAGTGTATCATTGAAAATGCCTTATAATGTAACGTAATATGGAGTGTTTCAATGAAAATACCTTATAATATAACGTAATATGCAGTGTATCATTGAAAATACCTTATAATATAACGTAATATGCAGTGTATCATTGAAAATACCTTATAATATAACGTAATATGCAGTATATCATTGAAAATACCTTATAATATAGCGTAATATGCAGTGTATCATTGAAAATACCTTATAATATAACGAAATATGCAGTGTATCATTGAAAATACCTTATAATATGTCGTAGTTTATCATTGAAAATACCTTATAATATAACGTAATATGCAGTGTATCATTGAAAATGCCTTATAATGTAACGTAATATGGAGTGTTTCAATGAAAATACCTTATAATACAACGTAATATGCAGTGTATCATTGAAAATACCTTATAATATAACGTAATATGCAGTGTATCATTGAAAATACCTTATAATATAGCGTAATATGCAGTATATCATTGAAAATACCTTATAATATAGCGTAATATGCAGTGTATCATTGAAAATACCTTATAATATAACGAAATATGCAGTGTATCATTGAAAATACCTTATAATATGTCGTAGTTTATCATTGAAAATACCTTATAATATAACGTAATATGCAGTGTATCATTGAAAATGCCTTATAATGTAACGTAATATGGAGTGTTTCAATGAAAATACCTTATAATACAACGTAATATGCAGTGTATCATTGAAAATACCTAATAATATAACGTAATATGCAGTGTATCATTGAAAATACCTAATAATATAACGTCCATTGCAGCGTATCACTGAAAATACCTTCTAATATATCGTAGTTTATCATTGAAAATACCTTATAATATAACGTAATATACAGTGTATCATTGAAAATACCTTATAATATAACGTAATATGCAGTGTATCATTGAAAATACCTTATAATATATAGTAGTTTATCATTGAAAATACCTTATAACATAACGTAATATACAGTGTAACATTGAAAATACCTTATAATATAACGTACTATGCAGCGTATCATTGAAAATACCTTATAATATATCGTAATATGCAGTGTATCATTGAAAATGCCTTATAGTGTAACGTAATTTGTAGTGTATCATTGAAAATACCTTATAATATAACGTAATATGCAGTGTATCATTGAAAATACCTTATAATATAACGTAATATGCAGTGTATCATTGAAAATATATTATAATATAACGTAATATGCAGTTTATCATTGAAAATACCTTATAATATAACGGAATTTGTAGTGTATCATTGAAAATACCTTATAATATAACGTAATATGCAGTGTATCATTTAAAATACCTTATAATATATTGTAGTTTATCATTGAAAATACCTTATAACATAACGTAATATACAGTGTAACATTGAAAATACCTTATAATATAACGTACTATGCAGCGTATCATTGAAAATACCTTATAATATATCGTAATATGCAGTGTATCATTGAAAATGCCTTATAGTGTAACGTAATTTGTAGTGTATCATTGAAAATACCTTATAATATAACGTAATATGCAGTGTATCATTGAAAATACCTTATAATATAACGTAATATGCAGTGTATCATTGAAAATACATTATAATATAACGTAATATGCAGTTTATCATTGAAAATACCTTATAATATAACGGAATTTGTAGTGTATCATTGAAAATACCTTATAATATAACGTAATATGCAGTGTATCATTTAAAATACCTTATAATATATTGTAGTTTATCATTGAAAATACCTTATAACATAACGTAATATACAGTGTAACATTGAAAATACCTTATAATATAACGTACTATGCAGCGTATCATTGAAAATACCTTATAATATATCGTAATATGCAGTGTATCATTGAAAATACCATATAATATAACGTAATATGCAGTGTATCTTTGAAAATGCCTTATAATGTAACGTAATATGGAGTGTTTCAATGAAAATACCTTATAATACAACGGAATATGCAGAGTATCATTGAAAATACCTTATAATATAACGTAATATGCAGTGTATCATTGAAAACACCTTATAATATAACGAAATATGCAGTGTATCATTGAAAATACCTTATAATATAACGTAATATGCAGTGTATCATTGAAAATACCTTATAATATAACGTAATATGCAGTGTATCATTGAAAATACATTATAATATAACGTAATATGCAGTTTATCATTGAAAATACCTTATAATATAACGGAATTTGTAGTGTATTATTGAAAATACCTTATAATATAACGTACTATGCAGCGTATCATTGAAAATACCTTATAATATATCGTAATATGCAGTGTATCATTGAAAATACCATATAATATAACGTAATATGCAGTGTATCTTTGAAAATGCCTTATAATGTAACGTAATATGGAGTGTTTCAATGAAAATACCTTATAATACAACGGAATATGCAGAGTATCATTGAAAATACCTTATAATATAACGTAATATGCAGTGTATCATTGAAAACACCTTATAATATAACGAAATATGCAGTGTATCATTGAAAATACCTTATAATATAACGTAATATGCAGTGTATCATTGAAAACACCTTATAATATAACGAAATATGCAGTGTATCATTGAAAATACCTTATAATATGTCGTAGTTTAACATTGAAAATACCTAATAATATAACGTAATATGCAGTGTATCATTGAAAATACCTTATAATATTTCGTAATTTGTAGTGTATCAGTGAAAATACCTTATAATATAACGTAATATGCAGTGTATCATTGAAAATACATTATAATATAACGTAATATGCAGTGTATCATTGAAAATACCTTATAATATAACGTAATATGCAGTGTATCATTGAAAATACCTAATAATATAACGTAATATGCAGTGTATCATTGAAAATGCCTTATAGTGTAACGTAATTTGTAGTGTATCATTGAAAATACCTTATAATATAACGTAATATGCAGTGTATCATTGAAAATACCTTATAATATAACGTAATATGCAGTGTATCATTGAAAATACATTATAATATAACGTAATATGCAGTTTATCATTGAAAATACCTTATAATATAACGGAATTTGTAGTGTATCATTGAAAATACCTTATAATATAACGTAATATGCAGTATATCATTGAAAATACCTTATAATATAACGTAATATGCAGTGTATCATTGAAAATACATTATAATATAACGTAATATGCAGTTTATCATTGAAAATACCTTATAATATAACGGAATTTGTAGTGTATCATTGAAAATACCTTATAATATAACGTAATATGCAGTGTATCATTTAAAATACCTTATAATATAACGAAATATGCAGTGTATCATTGAAAATACCTTATGATATGTCGTAGTTTATCATTGAAAATACCTTATAATATAACGTAATATGCAGTGTATCATTGAAAATGCCTTATAATGTAACGTAATATGGAGTGTTTCAATGAAAATACCTTATAATACAACGTAATATGCAGTGTATCATTGAAAATACCTAATAATATAACGTAATATGCAGTGTATCATTGAAAATACCTAATAATATAACGTACATTGCAGCGTATCACTGAAAATACCTTCTAATATATCGTAGTTTATCATTGAAAATACCTTATAATATAACGTATTATGCAGCGTATCATTGAAAATACCTTATAATATAACGTAATATGCAGTGTATCATTGAAAATACCTTATAATATATAGTAGTTTATCATTGAAAATACCTTATAACATAACGTAATATACAGTGTAACATTGAAAATACCTTATAATATAACGTACTATGCAGCGTATCATTGAAAATACCTTATAATATATCGTAATATGCAGTGTATCATTGAAAATGCCTTATAGTGTAACGTAATTTGTAGTGTATCATTGAAAATACCTTATAATATAACGTAATATGCAGTGTATCATTGAAAATACCTTATAATATAACGTAATATGCAGTGTATCATTGAAAATATATTATAATATAACGTAATATGCAGTTTATCATTGAAAATACCTTATAATATAACGGAATTTGTAGTGTATCATTGAAAATACCTTATAATATAACGTAATATGCAGTGTATCATTTAAAATACCTTATAATATATTGTAGTTTATCATTGAAAATACCTTATAACATAACGTAATATACAGTGTAACATTGAAAATACCTTATAATATAACGTACTATGCAGCGTATCATTGAAAATACCTTATAATATATCGTAATATGCAGTGTATCATTGAAAATGCCTTATAGTGTAACGTAATTTGTAGTGTATCATTGAAAATACCTTATAATATAACGTAATATGCAGTGTATCATTGAAAATACCTTATAATATAACGTAATATGCAGTGTATCATTGAAAATACATTATAATATAACGTAATATGCAGTTTATCATTGAAAATACCTTATAATATAACGGAATTTGTAGTGTATCATTGAAAATACCTTATAATATAACGTAATATGCAGTGTATCATTTAAAATACCTTATAATATATTGTAGTTTATCATTGAAAATACCTTATAACATAACGTAATATACAGTGTAACATTGAAAATACCTTATAATATAACGTACTATGCAGCGTATCATTGAAAATACCTTATAATATATCGTAATATGCAGTGTATCATTGAAAATACCATATAATATAACGTAATATGCAGTGTATCTTTGAAAATGCCTTATAATGTAACGTAATATGGAGTGTTTCAATGAAAATACCTTATAATACAACGGAATATGCAGAGTATCATTGAAAATACCTTATAATATAACGTAATATGCAGTGTATCATTGAAAACACCTTATAATATAACGAAATATGCAGTGTATCATTGAAAATACCTTATAATATAACGTAATATGCGGTGTATCATTGAAAATACCTTATAATATAACGTAATATGCAGTGTATCATTGAAAATACATTATAATATAACGTAATATGCAGTTTATCATTGAAAATACCTTATAATATAACGGAATTTGTAGTGTATTATTGAAAATACCTTATAATATAACGTACTATGCAGCGTATCATTGAAAATACCTTATAATATATCGTAATATGCAGTGTATCATTGAAAATACCATATAATATAACGTAATATGCAGTGTATCTTTGAAAATGCCTTATAATGTAACGTAATATGGAGTGTTTCAATGAAAATACCTTATAATACAACGGAATATGCAGAGTATCATTGAAAATACCTTATAATATAACGTAATATGCAGTGTATCATTGAAAACACCTTATAATATAACGAAATATGCAGTGTATCATTGAAAATACCTTATAATATAACGTAATATGCAGTGTATCATTGAAAACACCTTATAATATAACGAAATATGCAGTGTATCATTGAAAATACCTTATAATATGTCGTAGTTTAACATTGAAAATACCTAATAATATAACGTAATATGCAGTGTATCATTGAAAATGCCTTATAATATTTCGTAATTTGTAGTGTATCAGTGAAAATACCTTATAATATAACGTAATATGCAGTGTATCATTGAAAATACATTATAATATAACGTAATATGCAGTGTATCATTGAAAATACCTTATAATATAACGGAATTTGTAGTGTATCATTGAAAATACCTAATAATATAACGTAATATGCAGTGTATCATTGAAAATGCCTTATAGTGTAACGTAATTTGTAGTGTATCATTGAAAATACCTTATAATATAACGTAATATGCAGTGTATCATTGAAAATACCTTATAATATAACGTAATATGCAGTGTATCATTGAAAATACATTATAATATAACGTAATATGCAGTTTATCATTGAAAATACCTTATAATATAACGGAATTTGTAGTGTATCATTGAAAATACCTTATAATATAACGTAATATGCAGTATATCATTGAAAATACCTTATAATATAACGTAATATGCAGTGTATCATTGAAAATACATTATAATATAACGTAATATGCAGTTTATCATTGAAAATACCTTATAATATAACGGAATTTGTAGTGTATCATTGAAAATACCTTATAATATAACGTAATATGCAGTGTATCATTTAAAATACCTTATAATATAACGAAATATGCAGTGTATCATTGAAAATACCTTATGATATGTCGTAGTTTATCATTGAAAATACCTTATAATATAACGTAATATGCAGTGTATCATTGAAAATGCCTTATAATGTAACGTAATATGGAGTGTTTCAATGAAAATACCTTATAATACAACGTAATATGCAGTGTATCATTGAAAATACCTAATAATATAACGTAATATGCAGTGTATCATTGAAAATACCTAATAATATAACGTACATTGCAGCGTATCACTGAAAATACCTTCTAATATATCGTAGTTTATCATTGAAAATACCTTATAATATAACGTACTATGCAGCGTATCATTGAAAATACCTTATAATATAACGTAATATGCAGTGTATCATTGAAAATACCTTATAATATATAGTAGTTTATCATTGAAAATACCTTATAACATAACGTAATATACAGTGTAACATTGAAAATACCTTATAATATAACGTACTATGCAGCGTATCATTGAAAATACCTTATAATATATCGTAATATGCAGTGTATCATTGAAAATGCCTTATAGTGTAACGTAATTTGTAGTGTATCATTGAAAATACCTTATAATATAACGTAATATGCAGTGTATCATTGAAAATACCTTATAATATAACGTAATATGCAGTGTATCATTGAAAATATATTATAATATAACGTAATATGCAGTTTATCATTGAAAATACCTTAT
The DNA here is from genome assembly GCA_916610255.1 of Lasioglossum lativentre. NCBI lineage: Eukaryota > Metazoa > Arthropoda > Insecta > Hymenoptera > Halictidae > Lasioglossum > Lasioglossum lativentre. Next base: position 631,842 of record CAKAJI010000715.1, on the reverse strand, counting down.
AATATAACGGAATTTGTAGTGTATCATTGAAAATACCTTATAATATAACGTAATATGCAGTGTATCATTTAAAATACCTTATAATATATTGTAGTTTATCATTGAAAATACCTTATAACATAACGTAATATACAGTGTAACATTGAAAATACCTTATAATATAACGTACTATGCAGCGTATCATTGAAAATACCTTATAATATATCGTAATATGCAGTGTATCATTGAAAATGCCTTATAGTGTAACGTAATTTGTAGTGTATCATTGAAAATACCTTATAATATAACGTAATATGCAGTGTATCATTGAAAATACCTTATAATATAACGTAATATGCAGTGTATCATTGAAAATACATTATAATATAACGTAATATGCAGTTTATCATTGAAAATACCTTATAATATAACGGAATTTGTAGTGTATCATTGAAAATACCTTATAATATAACGTAATATGCAGTGTATCATTTAAAATACCTTATAATATATTGTAGTTTATCATTGAAAATACCTTATAACATAACGTAATATACAGTGTAACATTGAAAATACCTTATAATATAACGTACTATGCAGCGTATCATTGAAAATACCTTATAATATATCGTAATATGCAGTGTATCATTGAAAATACCATATAATATAACGTAATATGCAGTGTATCTTTGAAAATGCCTTATAATGTAACGTAATATGGAGTGTTTCAATGAAAATACCTTATAATACAACGGAATATGCAGAGTATCATTGAAAATACCTTATAATATAACGTAATATGCAGTGTATCATTGAAAACATCTTATAATATAACGAAATATGCAGTGTATCATTGAAAATACCTTATAATATAACGTAATATGCAGTGTATCATTGAAAATACCTTATAATATAACGTAATATGCAGTGTATCATTGAAAATACATTATAATATAACGTAATATGCAGTTTATCATTGAAAATACCTTATAATATAACGGAATTTGTAGTGTATTATTGAAAATACCTTATAATATAACGTACTATGCAGCGTATCATTGAAAATACCTTATAATATATCGTAATATGCAGTGTATCATTGAAAATACCATATAATATAACGTAATATGCAGTGTATCTTTGAAAATGCCTTATAATGTAACGTAATATGGAGTGTTTCAATGAAAATACCTTATAATACAACGGAATATGCAGAGTATCATTGAAAATACCTTATAATATAACGTAATATGCAGTGTATCATTGAAAACACCTTATAATATAACGAAATATGCAGTGTATCATTGAAAATACCTTATAATATAACGTAATATGCAGTGTATCATTGAAAACACCTTATAATATAACGAAATATGCAGTGTATCATTGAAAATACCTTATAATATGTCGTAGTTTAACATTGAAAATACCTAATAATATAACGTAATATGCAGTGTATCATTGAAAATACCTTATAATATTTCGTAATTTGTAGTGTATCAGTGAAAATACCTTATAATATAACGTAATATGCAGTGTATCATTGAAAATACATTATAATATAACGTAATATGCAGTGTATCATTGAAAATACCTTATAATATAACGGAATTTGTAGTGTATCATTGAAAATACCTTATAATATAACGTAATATGCAGTGTATCATTTAAAATACCTTATAATATATTGTAGTTTATCATTGAAAATACCTTATAACATAACGTAATATACAGTGTATCATTGAAAATACCTTATAATATAACGTACTATGCAGCGTATCATTGAAAATACCTTATAATATATCGTAATATGCAGTGTATCATTGAAAATGCCTTATAGTGTAACGTAATTTGTAGTGTATCATTGAAAATACCTTATAATATAACGTAATATGCAGTGTATCATTGAAAATACCTTATAATATAACGTAATATGCAGTGTATCATTGAAAATACATTATAATATAACGTAATATGCAGTTTATCATTGAAAATACCTTATAATATAACGGAATTTGTAGTGTATCATTGAAAATACCTTATAATATAACGTAATATGCAGTGTATCATTTAAAATACCTTATAATATATTGTAGTTTATCATTGAAAATACCTTATAACATAACGTAATATACAGTGTAACATTGAAAATACCTTATAATATAACGTACTATGCAGCGTATCATTGAAAATACCTTATAATATATCGTAATATGCAGTGTATCATTGAAAATACCATATAATATAACGTAATATGCAGTGTATCTTTGAAAATGCCTTATAATGTAACGTAATATGGAGTGTTTCAATGAAAATACCTTATAATACAACGGAATATGCAGAGTATCATTGAAAATACCTTATAATATAACGTAATATGCAGTGTATCATTGAAAACACCTTATAATATAACGAAATATGCAGTGTATCATTGAAAATACCTTATAATATAACGTAATATGCAGTGTATCATTGAAAATACCTTATAATATAACGTAATATGCAGTGTATCATTGAAAATACATTATAATATAACGTAATATGCAGTTTATCATTGAAAATACCTTATAATATAACGGAATTTGTAGTGTATTATTGAAAATACCTTATAATATAACGTACTATGCAGCGTATCATTGAAAATACCTTATAATATATCGTAATATGCAGTGTATCATTGAAAATACCATATAATATAACGTAATATGCAGTGTATCTTTGAAAATGCCTTATAATGTAACGTAATATGGAGTGTTTCAATGAAAATACCTTATAATACAACGGAATATGCAGAGTATCATTGAAAATACCTTATAATATAGCGTAATATGCAGTGTATCATTGAAAATACCTTATAATATAACGAAATATGCAGTGTATCATTGAAAATACCTTATAATATAACGTAATATGCAGTGTATCATTGAAAACACCTTATAATATAACGAAATATGCAGTGTATCATTGAAAATACCTTATAATATGTCGTAGTTTAACATTGAAAATACCTAATAATATAACGTAATATGCAGTGTATCATTGAAAATGCCTTATAATATTTCGTAATTTGTAGTGTATCAGTGAAAATACCTTATAATATAACGTAATATGCAGTGTATCATTGAAAATACCTTATAATATAACGTAATATGCAGTGTATCATTGAAAATACCTTATAATATAACGGAATTTGTAGTGTATCATTGAAAATACCTAATAATATAACGTAATATGCAGTGTATCATTGAAAATGCCTTATAGTGTAACGTAATTTGTAGTGTATCATTGAAAATACCTTATAATATAACGTAATATGCAGTGTATCATTGAAAATACCTTATAATATAACGTAATATGCAGTGTATCATTGAAAATACATTATAATATAACGTAATATGCAGTTTATCATTGAAAATACCTTATAATATAACGGAATTTGTAGTGTATCATTGAAAATACCTTATAATATAACGTAATATGCAGTATATCATTGAAAATACCTTATAATATAACGTAATATGCAGTGTATCATTGAAAATACATTATAATATAACGTAATATGCAGTTTATCATTGAAAATACCTTATAATATAACGGAATTTGTAGTGTATCATTGAAAATACCTTATAATATAACGTAATATGCAGTGTATCATTTAAAATACCTTATAATATAACGTAATATGCAGTGTATCATTGAAAATACCTTATGATATGTCGTAGTTTATCATTGAAAATACCTTATAATATAACGTAATATGCAGTGTATCATTGAAAATGCCTTATAATGTAACGTAATATGGAGTGTTTCAATGAAAATACCTTATAATACAACGTAATATGCAGTGTATCATTGAAAATACCTAATAATATAACGTAATATGCAGTGTATCATTGAAAATACCTAATAATATAACGTACATTGCAGCGTATCACTGAAAATACCTTCTAATATATCGTAGTTTATCATTGAAAATACCTTATAATATAACGTATTATGCAGCGTATCATTGAAAATACCTTATAATATAGCGTAATATGCAGCGTATCATTGAAAATACCTTATAATATAACGTAATATGCAGTGTATAATTGAAAATAACTTATAATATAACGAAATAAGCACTGTGTCATTGAAAAGACCTTGTAATATAACGTAATATGCAGTGTATCATTGAAAACACCTTATAATATAACGAAATATGCAGTGTATCATTGAAAATACCTTATAATATGTCGTAGTTTAACATTGAAAATACCTAATAATATAACGTAATATGCAGTGTATCATTGAAAATGCCTTATAGTGTAACGTAATTTGTAGTGTATCATTGAAAATATCTTATAATATAACGTAATATGCAGTGTATCATTGAAAATACCTTATAATATAACGTAATATGCAGTGTATCATTGAAAATACATTATAATATAACGTAATATGCAGTTTATCATTGAAAATACCTTATAATATAACGGAATTTGTAGTGTATCATTGAAAATACCTTATAATATAACGTAATATGCAGTGTATCATTTAAAATACCTTATAATATAACGTAATATGCAGTGTATCATTGAAAATACCTTATAATATGTCGTAGTTTATCATTGAAAATACCTTATAATATAACGTAATATGCAGTGTATCATTGAAAATGCCTTATAATGTAACGTAATATGGAGTGTTTCAATGAAAATACCTTATAATACAACGTAATATGCAGTGTATCATTGAAAATACCTAATAATATAACGTAATATGCAGTGTATCATTGAAAATACCTAATAATATAACGTACATTGCAGCGTATCACTGAAAATACCTTCTAATATATCGTAGTTTATCATTGAAAATACCTTATAATATAACGTAATATACAGTGTATCATTGAAAATACCTTATAATATAACGTAATATGCAGTGTATCATTGAAAATACCTTATAATATATAGTAGTTTATCATTGAAAATACCTTATAACATAACGTAATATACAGTGTAACATTGAAAATACCTTATAATATAACGTACTATGCAGCGTATCATTGAAAATACCTTATAATATATCGTAATATGCAGTGTATCATTGAAAATGCCTTATAGTGTAACGTAATTTGTAGTGTATCATTGAAAATACCTTATAATATAACGTAATATGCAGTGTATCATTGAAAATACCTTATAATATAACGTAATATGCAGTGTATCATTGAAAATACATTATAATATAACGTAATATGCAGTTTATCATTGAAAATACCTTATAATATAACGGAATTTGTAGTGTATCATTGAAAATACCTTATAATATAACGTAATATGCAGTGTATCATTTAAAATACCTTATAATATATTGTAGTTTATCATTGAAAATACCTTATAACATAACGTAATATACAGTGTAACATTGAAAATACCTTATAATATAACGTACTATGCAGCGTATCATTGAAAATACCTTATAATATATCGTAATATGCAGTGTATCATTGAAAATACCATATAATATAACGTAATATGCAGTGTATCTTTGAAAATGCCTTATAATGTAACGTAATATGGAGTGTTTCAATGAAAATACCTTATAATACAACGGAATATGCAGAGTATCATTGAAAATACCTTATAATATAACGTAATATGCAGTGTATCATTGAAAACACCTTATAATATAACGAAATATGCAGTGTATCATTGAAAATACCTTATAATATGTCGTAGTTTAACATTGAAAATACCTAATAATATAACGTAATATGCAGTGTATCATTGAAAATGCCTTATAGTGTAACGTAATTTGTAGTGTATCATTGAAAATACCTTATAATATAACGTAATATGCAGTGTATCATTGAAAATACCTTATAATATATCGTTTTATGCAATGTATCATTGAAAATACCTTATAATATTTCGTAATTTGTAGTGTATCATTGAAAATACCTTATAATATAACGTACATTGCAGCGTATCACTGAAAATACCTTCTAATATATCGTAGTTTATCATTGAAAATACCTTATAATATAACGTAATATACAGTGTAGCATTGAAAATACCTTATAATATAACGTAATATGCAGTGTATCATTTAAAATACCTTATAATATATAGTAGTTTATCATTGAAAATACCTTATAACATAACGTAATATACAGTGTAACATTGAAAATACCTTATAATATAACGTACTATGCAGCGTATCATTGAAAATACCTTATAATATATCGTAATATGCAGTGTATCATTGAAAATACCATATAATATAACGTAATATGCAGTGTATCATTGAAAATGCCTTATAATGTAACGTAATATGGAGTGTTTCAATGAAAATACCTTATAATACAACGGAATATGCAGAGTATCATTGAAAATACCTTATAATATAACGTAATATGCAGTGTATCATTGAAAATACCTTATAATATATCGTAATATGCAGTGTATCATTGAAAATACCTTATAACATAACGTAATATACAGTGTAACATTGAAAATACCTTATAATATAACGTACTATGCAGCGTATCATTGAAAATACCTTATAATATATCGTATTATGCAGTGTATCATTGAAAATACCTTATAATATAACGTAATATGCAGTGTATCATTGAAAATACCTTATAATATAACGTAATATGCAGTGTATCATTGAAAATACCTTATAATATTGCGTAATATGCAGTGTATCATTGAAAATACCTTATAATATAACGAAATATGCAGTGTATCATTGAAAATACCTTATAATATGTCGTAGTTTATCATTGAAAATACCTTATAATATAACGTAATATGCAGTGTATCATTGAAAATGCCTTATAATGTAACGTAATATGGAGTGTTTCAATGAAAATACCTAATAATATAACGTAATATGCAGTGTATCATTGAAAATACCTTATAATATAACGTAATATGCAGTGTATCATTGAAAATACCTTATAATATAACGGAATTTGTAGTGTATCATTGAAAATACCTTATAATATAACGTAATATGCAGTGTATCATTGAAAATACCTTATAATATATCGTTTTATGCAATGTATCATTGAAAATACCTTATAATATTTCGTAATTTGTAGTGTATCATTGAAAATACCTTATAATATAACGTACATTGCAGCGTATCACTGAAAATACCTTCTAATATATCGTAGTTTATCATTGAAAATACCTTATAATATAACGTAATATACAGTGTAGCATTGAAAATACCTTATAATATAACGTAATATGCAGTGTATCATTTAAAATACCTTATAATATATAGTAGTTTATCATTGAAAATACCTTATAACATAACGTAATATACAGTGTAACATTGAAAATACCTTATAATATAACGTACTATGCAGCGTATCATTGAAAATACCTTATAATATAACGTAATATGCAGTGTATCATTGAAAATACCATATAATATAACGTAATATGCAGTGTATCATTGAAAATGCCTTATAATGTAACGTAATATGGAGTGTTTCAATGGAAATACCTTATAATACAACGGAATATGCAGAGTATCATTGAAAATACCTTATAATATAACGTAATATGCAGTGTATCATTGAAAATACCTTATAATATATCGTAATATGCAGTGTATCATTGAAAATACCTTATAACATAACGTAATATACAGTGTAACATTGAAAATACCTTATAATATAACGTACTATGCAGCGTATCATTGAAAATACCTTATAATATATCGTATTATGCAGTGTATCATTGAAAATACCTTATAATATAGCGTAATATGCAGTGTATCATTGAAAATACCTTATAATATAACGAAATATGCAGTGTAACATTGAAAATACCTTATAATATGTCGTAGTTTATCATTGAAAATACCTTATAATATAACGTAATATGCAGTGTATCATTGAAAATGCCTTATAATGTAACGTAATATGGAGTGTTTCAATGAAAATACCTTATAATATAACGTAATATGCAGTGTATCATTGAAAATACCTTATAATATAACGTAATATGCAGTGTATCATTGAAAATACCTTATAATATAGCGTAATATGCAGTATATCATTGAAAATACCTTATAATATAGCGTAATATGCAGTGTATCATTGAAAATACCTTATAATATAACGAAATATGCAGTGTATCATTGAAAATACCTTATAATATGTCGTAGTTTATCATTGAAAATACCTTATAATATAACGTAATATGCAGTGTATCATTGAAAATGCCTTATAATGTAACGTAATATGGAGTGTTTCAATGAAAATACCTTATAATACAACGTAATATGCAGTGTATCATTGAAAATACCTAATAATATAACGTAATATGCAGTGTATCATTGAAAATACCTAATAATATAACGTCCATTGCAGCGTATCACTGAAAATACCTTCTAATATATCGTAGTTTATCATTGAAAATACCTTATAATATAACGTAATATACAGTGTATCATTGAAAATACCTTATAATATAACGTAATATGCAGTGTATCATTGAAAATACCTTATAATATATAGTAGTTTATCATTGAAAATACCTTATAACATAACGTAATATACAGTGTAACATTGAAAATACCTTATAATATAACGTACTATGCAGCGTATCATTGAAAATACCTTATAATATATCGTAATATGCAGTGTATCATTGAAAATGCCTTATAGTGTAACGTAATTTGTAGTGTATCATTGAAAATACCTTATAATATAACGTAATATGCAGTGTATCATTGAAAATACCTTATAATATAACGTAATATGCAGTGTATCATTGAAAATATATTATAATATAACGTAATATGCAGTTTATCATTGAAAATACCTTATAATATAACGGAATTTGTAGTGTATCATTGAAAATACCTTATAATATAACGTAATATGCAGTGTATCATTTAAAATACCTTATAATATATTGTAGTTTATCATTGAAAATACCTTATAACATAACGTAATATACAGTGTAACATTGAAAATACCTTATAATATAACGTACTATGCAGCGTATCATTGAAAATACCTTATAATATATCGTAATATGCAGTGTATCATTGAAAATGCCTTATAGTGTAACGTAATTTGTAGTGTATCATTGAAAATACCTTATAATATAACGTAATATGCAGTGTATCATTGAAAATACCTTATAATATAACGTAATATGCAGTGTATCATTGAAAATACATTATAATATAACGTAATATGCAGTTTATCATTGAAAATACCTTATAATATAACGGAATTTGTAGTGTATCATTGAAAATACCTTATAATATAACGTAATATGCAGTGTATCATTTAAAATACCTTATAATATATTGTAGTTTATCATTGAAAATACCTTATAACATAACGTAATATACAGTGTAACATTGAAAATACCTTATAATATAACGTACTATGCAGCGTATCATTGAAAATACCTTATAATATATCGTAATATGCAGTGTATCATTGAAAATACCATATAATATAACGTAATATGCAGTGTATCTTTGAAAATGCCTTATAATGTAACGTAATATGGAGTGTTTCAATGAAAATACCTTATAATACAACGGAATATGCAGAGTATCATTGAAAATACCTTATAATATAACGTAATATGCAGTGTATCATTGAAAATACCTTATAATATAACGAAATATGCAGTGTATCATTGAAAATACCTTATAATATAACGTAATATGCAGTGTATCATTGAAAATACCTTATAATATAACGTAATATGCAGTGTATCATTGAAAATACATTATAATATAACGTAATATGCAGTTTATCATTGAAAATACCTTATAATATAACGGAATTTGTAGTGTATTATTGAAAATACCTTATAATATAACGTAATATGCAGTGTATCATTGAAAATACCTTATAATATATCGTATTATGCAATGTATCATTGAAAATACCTTATAATATAACGTAATATGCAGTGTATCATTGAAAATACCTTATAATATAGCGTAATATGCAGTATATCATTGAAAATACCTTATAATATTGCGTAATATGCAGTGTATCATTGAAAATACCTTATAATATAACGAAATATGCAGTGTATCATTGAAAATACCTTATAATATGTCGTAGTTTATCATTGAAAATACCTTATAATATAACGTAATATGCAGTGTATCATTGAAAATGCCTTATAATGTAACGTAATATGGAGTGTTTCAATGAAAATACCTTATAATGTAACGTAATATGGAGTGTTTCAATGAAAATACCTTATAATACAACGGAATATGCAGAGTATCATTGAAAATACCTTATAATATAACGTAATATGCAGTGTATCATTGAAAACACCTTATAATATAACGAAATATGCAGTGTATCATTGAAAATACCTTATAGTGTAACGTAATTTGTAGGGTAACATTGAAAATACCTTATAATATAACGTAATATGCAGTGTATCATTGAAAATACCTTATAATATAACGTAATATGCAGTGTATCATTGAAAATACATTATAATATAACGTAATATGCAGTTTATCATTGAAAATACCTTATAATATATCGTAATATGCAGTGTATCATTGAAAATACCTTATAACATAACGTAATATACAGTGTAACATTGAAAATACCTTATAATATAACGTACTATGCAGCGTATCATTGAAAATACCTTATAATATATCGTAATATGCAGTGTATCATTGAAAATACCTTATAATATAGCGTAATATGCAGTGTAACATTGAAAATACCTTACAATATGTCGTAGTTTATCATTGAAAATACCTTATAATATAACGTAATATGCAGTGTATCATTGAAAATGCCTTATAATGTAACGTAATATGGAGTGTTTCAATGAAAATACCATATAATATAACGTAATATGCAGTGTATCATTGAAAATACCTTATAATATAACGTAATATGCAGTGCATCATTGAAAATACCTTATAATATAGCGTAATATGCAGTATATCATTGAAAATACCTTATAATATAGCGTAATATGCAGTGTATCATTGAAAATACCTTATAATATAACGAAATATGCAGTGTATCATTGAAAATACCTTATAATATGTCGTAGTTTATCATTGAAAATACCTTATAATATAACGTAATATACAGTGTATCATTGAAAATACCTTATAATGTAACGTAATATGGAGTGTTTCAATGAAAATACCTTATAATACAACGTAATATGCAGTGTATCATTGAAAATACCTATTAATATAACGTAATATGCAGTGTATCATTGAAAATACCTAATAATATAACGTACATTGCAGCGTATCACTGAAAATACCTTCTAATATATCGTAGTTTATCATTGAAAATACCTTATAATATAACGTAATATACAGTGTATCATTGAAAATACCTTATAATATAACGTAATATGCAGTGTATCATTGAAAATACCTTATAATATAACGTAATATGCAGTGTATCATTGAAAATGCCTTATAATGTAACGTAATATGGAGTGTTTCAATGAAAATACCTTATAATACAACGGAATATGCAGAGTATCATTGAAAATACCTTATAATATAACGTAATATGCAGTGTATCATTGAAAATACCTTATAATATATCGTAATATGCAGTGTATCATTGAAAATACCTTATAACATAACGTAATATACAGTGTAACATTGAAAATACCTTATAATATAACGTACTATGCAGCGTATCATTGAAAATACCTTATAATATATCGTATTATGCAGTGTATCATTGAAAATACCTTATAATATAGCGTAATATGCAGTGTATCATTGAAAATACCTTATAATATAACGAAATATACAGTGTAACATTGAAAATACCTTATAATATGTCGTAGTTTATCATTGAAAATACCTTATAATATAACGTAATATGCAGTGTATCATTGAAAATACCTTATAATATATAGTAGTTTATCATTGAAAATACCTTATAACATAACGTAATATACAGTGTAACATTGAAAATACCTTATAATATAACGTACTATGCAGCGTATCATTGAAAATACCTTATAATATATCGTAATATGCAGTGTATCATTGAAAATACCATATAATATAACGTAATATGCAGTGTATCATTGAAAATGCCTTATAATGTAACGTAATATGGAGTGTTTCAATGAAAATACCTTATAATACAACGGAATATGCAGAGTATCATTGAAAATACCTTATAATATAACGTAATATGCAGTGTATCATTGAAAATACCTTATAATATATCGTAATATGCAGTGTATCATTGAAAATACCTTATAACATAACGTAATATACAGTGTAACATTGAAAATACCTTATAATATAACGTACTATGCAGCGTATCATTGAAAATACCTTATAATATATCGTATTATGCAGTGTATCATTGAAAATACCTTATAATATAGCGTAATATGCAGTGTATCATTGAAAATACCTTATAATATAACGAAATATGCAGTGTAGCATTGAAAATACCTTATAATATGTCGTAGTTTATCATTGAAAATACCTTATAATATTTCGTAATTTGTAGTGTATCATTGAAAATACCTTATAATATAACGTAATATGCAGTGTATCATTGAAAATACCTTATAATATATCGTTTTATGCAATGTATCATTGAAAATACCTTATAATATTTCGTTTTATGCAATGTATCATTGAAAATACCTTATAATATTTCGTAATTTGTAGTGTATCATTGAAAATACCTTATAATATAACGTACATTGCAGCGTATCACTGAAAATACCTTCTAATATATCGTAGTTTATCATTGAAAATACCTTATAATATAACGTAATATACAGTGTAGCATTGAAAATACCTTATAATATAACGTAATATGCAGTGTATCATTTAAAATACCTTATAATATATAGTAGTTTATCATTGAAAATACCTTATAACATAACGTAATATACAGTGTAACATTGAAAATACCTTATAATATAACGTACTATGCAGCGTATCATTGAAAATACCTTATAATATATCGTAATATGCAGTGTATCATTGAAAATACCATATAATATAACGTAATATGCAGTGTATCATTGAAAATGCCTTATAATGTAACGTAATATGGAGTGTTTCAATGAAAATACCTTATAATACAACGGAATATGCAGAGTATCATTGAAAATACCTTATAATATAACGTAATATGCAGTGTATCATTGAAAATACCTTATAATATATCGTAATATGCAGTGTATCATTGAAAATACCTTATAACATAACGTAATATACAGTGTAACATTGAAAATACCTTATAATATAACGTACTATGCAGCGTATCATTGAAAATACCTTATAATATATCGTATTATGCAGTGTATCATTGAAAATACCTTATAATATAGCGTAATATGCAGTGTATCATTGAAAATACCTTATAATATAACGAAATATGCAGTGTAACATTGAAAATACCTTATAATATGTCGTAGTTTATCATTGAAAATACCTTATAATATAACGTAATATGCAGTGTATCATTGAAAATACCATATAATATAACGTAATATGCAGTGTATCATTGAAAATACCTTATATTATAACGTAATATGCAGTGTATCATTGAAAATACCTTGTAATATAACGTAATATGCAGTGTATCATTGAAAATACCTGATAATATAACGTACATTGCAGCGTATCACTGAAAATACCTTCTAATATATCGTAGTTTATCATTGAAAATACCTTATAATATAACGTAATATACAGTGTATCATTGAAAATACCTTATAATATAACGTAATATGCAGTTTATCATTGAAAATACCTTATAATATATAGTAGTTTATCATTGAAAATATCTTATAACATAACGTAATATACAGTGTAACATTGAAAATACCTTATAATATAACGTACTATGCAGCGTATCATTGAAAATACCTTGTAATATAACGTAATATGCAGTGTATCATTGAAAACACCTTATAATATAACGAAATATGCAGTGTATCATTGAAAATACCTTATAATATGTCGTAGTTTAACATTGAAAATACCTAATAATATAACGTAATATGCAGTGTATCATTGAAAATACCTTATAATATTTCGTAATTTGTAGTGTATCAGTGAAAATACCTTATAATATAACGTAATATGCAGTGTATCATTGAAAATACATTATAATATAACGTAATATGCAGTGTATTATTGAAAATACCTTATAATATAACGGAATTTGTAGTGTATCATTGAAAATACCTTATAATATAACGTAATATGCAGTGTATCATTGAAAATACCTTATAATATATCGTTTTATGCAGCGTATCATTGAAAATACCTTATAATATATCGTAATATGCAGTGTATCATTGAAAATACCATATAATATAACGTAATATGCAGTGTATCATTGAAAATGCCTTATAATGTAACGTAATATGGAGTGTTTCAATGAAAATACCTTATAATACAACGGAATATGCAGAGTATCATTGAAAATACCTTATAATATAACGTAATATGCAGTGTATCATTGAAAATACCTTATAATATATCGTAATATGCAGTGTATCATTGAAAATACCTTATAACATAACGTAATATACAGTGTAACATTGAAAATACCTTATAATATAACGTACTATGCAGCGTATCATTGAAAATACCTTATAATATATCGTATTATGCAGTGTATCATTGAAAATACCTTATAATATAGCGTAATATGCAGTGTATCATTGAAAATACCTTATAATATAACGAAATATGCAGTGTATCATTGAAAATACCTTATAATATGTCGTAGTTTATCATTGAAAATACCTTATAATATAACGTAATATGCAGTGTATCATTGAAAATACCTTATAATATATAGTAGTTTATCATTGAAAATACCTTATAACATAACGTAATATACAGTGTAACATTGAAAATACCTTATAATATAACGTACTATGCAGCGTATCATTGAAAATACCTTATAATATATCGTAATATGCAGTGTATCATTGAAAATACCATATAATATAACGTAATATGCAGTGTATCATTGAAAATGCCTTATAATGTAACGTAATATGGAGTGTTTCAATGAAAATACCTTATAATACAACGGAATATGCAGAGTATCATTGAAAATACCTTATAATATAACGTAATATGCAGTGTATCATTGAAAATACCTTATAATATATCGTAATATGCAGTGTATCATTGAAAATACCTTATAACATAACGTAATATACAGTGTAACATTGAAAATACCTTATAATATAACGTACTATGCAGCGTATCATTGAAAATACCTTATAATATATCGTAATATGCAGTGTATCATTGAAAATACCTTATAATATAGCGTAATATGCAGTGTATCATTGAAAATACCTTATAATATAACGAAATATGCAGTGTAACATTGAAAATACCTTATAATATGTCGTAGTTTATCATTGAAAATACCTTATAATATAACGGAATTTGTAGTGTATCATTGAAAATACCTTATAATATAACGTAATATGCAGTGTATCATTGAAAATACCTTATAATATATCGTTTTATGCAATGTATCATTGAAAATACCTTATAATATTTCGTTTTATGCAATGTATCATTGAAAATACCTTATAATATTTCGTAATTTGTAGTGTATCATTGAAAATACCTTATAATATAACGTACATTGCAGCGTATCACTGAAAATACCTTCTAATATATCGTAGTTTATCATTGAAAATACCTTATAATATAACGTAATATACAGTGTAGCATTGAAAATACCTTATAATATAACGTAATATGCAGTGTATCATTTAAAATACCTTATAATATATAGTAGTTTATCATTGAAAATACCTTATAACATAACGTAATATACAGTGTAACATTGAAAATACCTTATAATATAACGTACTATGCAGCGTATCATTGAAAATACCTTATAATATATCGTAATATGCAGTGTATCATTGAAAATACCATATAATATAACGTAATATGCAGTGTATCATTGAAAATGCCTTATAATGTAACGTAATATGGAGTGTTTCAATGAAAATACCTTATAATACAACGGAATATGCAGAGTATCATTGAAAATACCTTATAATATAACGTAATATGCAGTGTATCATTGAAAATACCTTATAATATATCGTAATATGCAGTGTATCATTGAAAATACCTTATAACATAACGTAATATACAGTGTAACATTGAAAATACCTTATAATATAACGTACTATGCAGCGTATCATTGAAAATACCTTATAATATATCGTATTATGCAGTGTATCATTGAAAATACCTTATAATATAGCGTAATATGCAGTGTATCATTGAAAATACCTTATAATATAACGAAATATGCAGTGTAACATTGAAAATACCTTATAATATGTCGTAGTTTATCATTGAAAATACCTTATAATATAACGTAATATGCAGTGTATCATTGAAAATACCATATAATATAACGTAATATGCAGTGTATCATTGAAAATACCTTATATTATAACGTAATATGCAGTGTATCATTGAAAATACCTTGTAATATAACGTAATATGCAGTGTATCATTGAAAATACCTGATAATATAACGTACATTGCAGCGTATCACTGAAAATACCTTCTAATATATCGTAGTTTATCATTGAAAATACCTTATAATATAACGTAATATACAGTGTATCATTGAAAATACCTTATAATATAACGTAATATGCAGTTTATCATTGAAAATACCTTATAATATATAGTAGTTTATCATTGAAAATATCTTATAACATAACGTAATATACAGTGTAACATTGAAAATACCTTATAATATAACGTACTATGCAGCGTATCATTGAAAATACCTTGTAATATAACGTAATATGCAGTGTATCATTGAAAACACCTTATAATATAACGAAATATGCAGTGTATCATTGAAAATACCTTACAATATGTCGTAGTTTAACATTGAAAATACCTAATAATATAACGTAATATGCAGTGTATCATTGAAAATACCTTATAATATTTCGTAATTTGTAGTGTATCAGTGAAAATACCTTATAATATAACGTAATATGCAGTGTATCATTGAAAATACATTATAATATAACGTAATATGCAGTGTATTATTGAAAATACCTTATAATATAACGGAATTTGTAGTGTATCATTGAAAATACCTTATAATATAACGTAATATGCAGTGTATCATTGAAAATACCTTATAATATATCGTTTTATGCAGCGTATCATTGAAAATACCTTATAATATATCGTAATATGCAGTGTATCATTGAAAATACCATATAATATAACGTAATATGCAGTGTATCATTGAAAATGCCTTATAATGTAACGTAATATGGAGTGTTTCAATGAAAATACCTTATAATACAACGGAATATGCAGAGTATCATTGAAAATACCTTATAATATAACGTAATATGCAGTGTATCATTGAAAATACCTTATAATATATCGTAATATGCAGTGTATCATTGAAAATACCTTATAACATAACGTAATATACAGTGTAACATTGAAAATACCTTATAATATAACGTACTATGCAGCGTATCATTGAAAATACCTTATAATATATCGTATTATGCAGTGTATCATTGAAAATACCTTATAATATAGCGTAATATGCAGTGTATCATTGAAAATACCTTATAATATAACGAAATATGCAGTGTAACATTGAAAATACCTTATAATATGTCGTAGTTTATCATTGAAAATACCTTATAATATAACGTAATATGCAGTGTATCATTGAAAATACCTTATAATATGTCGTAGTTTATCATTGAAAATACCTTATAATATAACGTAGTATGCAGTGTATCATTGAAAATGCCTTATAATGTAACGTAATATGGAGTGTTTCAATGAAAATACCTTATAATATAGCGTAATATGCAGTATATCATTGAAAATACCTTATAATATAGCGTAATATGCAGTGTATCATTGAAAATACCTTATAATATAACGAAATATGCAGTGTATCATTGAAAATACCTTATAATATGTCGTAGTTTATCATTGAAAATACCTTATATTATATCGTAATTTGTAGTTTATCATTGAAGATACCTTATAATATATAGTAGTTTATCATTGAAAATATCTTATAACATAACGTAATATACAGTGTAACATTGAAAATACCTTATAATATAACGTACTATGCAGCGTATCATTGAAAATACCTTGTAATATAACGTAATATGCAGTGTATCATTGAAAACACCTTATAATATAACGAAATATGCAGTGTATCATTGAAAATACCTTATAATATGTCGTAGTTTAACATTGAAAATACCTAATAATATAACGTAATATGCAGTGTATCATTGAAAATGCCTTATAATATATCGTAATATGCAGTGTATCATTGAAAATACCATATAATATAACGTAATATGCAGTGTATCATTGAAAATACCTTATATTATAACGTAATATGCAGTGTATCATTGAAAATACCTTGTAATATAACGTAATATGCAGTGTATCATTGAAAATACCTAATAATATAACGTACATTGCAGCGTATCACTGAAAATACCTTCTAATATATCGTAGTTTATCATTGAAAATACCTTATAATATAACGTAATATACAGTGTATCATTGAAAATACCTTATAATATAACGTAATATGCAGTTTATCATTGAAAATACCTTATAATATATAGTAGTTTATCATTGAAAATATCTTATAACATAACGTAATATACAGTGTAACATTGAAAATACCTTATAATATAACGTACTATGCAGCGTATCATTGAAAATACCTTGTAATATAACGTACTATGCAGCGTATCATTGAAAATACCTTATAATATATCGTATTATGCAGTGTATCATTGAAAATACCTTATAATATAGCGTAATATGCAGTGTATCATTGAAAATACCTTATAATATAACGAAATATGCAGTGTAACATTGAAAATACCTTATAATATGTCGTAGTTTATCATTGAAAATACCTTATAATATAACGTAATATGCAGTGTATCATTGAAAATACCTTATAATATAACGTAATATGCAGTGTATCATTGAAAATACCTTATAATATAGCGTAATATGCAGTATATCATTGAAAATTCCTTATAATATAGCGTAATATGCAGTGTATCATTGAAAATACCTTATAATATAACGAAATATGCAGTGTATCATTGAAAATACCTTATAATATGTCGTAGTTTATCATTGAAAATACCTTATAATATAACGTAATATGCAGTGTATCATTGAAAATGCCTTATAATGTAACGCAATATGGAGTGTTTCAATGAAAATACCTTATAATACAACGTAATATGCAGTGTATCATTGAAAATACCTAATAATATAACGTAATATGCAGTGTATCATTGAAAATACCTAATAATATAACGTACATTGCAGCGTATCACTGAAAATACCTTCTAATATATCGTAGTTTATCATTGAAAATACCTTATAATATAACGTAATATACAGTGTATCATTGAAAATACCTTATAATATAACGTAATATGCAGTGTATCATTGAAAATACCTTATAATATATAGTAGTTTATCATTGAAAATACCTTATAACATAACGTAATATACAGTGTAACATTGAAAATACCTTATAATATAACGTACTATGCAGCGTATCATTGAAAATACCTTATAATATATCGTAATATTCAGTGTATCATTGAAAATACCATATAATATAACGTAATATGCAGTGTATCATTGAAAATACCTTATATTATAACGTAATATGCAGTGTATCATTAAAAATACCTTGTAATATAACGTAATATGCAGTGTATCATTGAAAATACCTAATAATATAACGTAATATGCAGCGTATCACTGAAAATACCTTATAATATGTCGTAGTTTATCATTGAAAATACCTTATAATATAACGTAATATGCAGTGTATCATTGAAAATGCCTTATAATGTAACGTAATATGGAGTGTTTCAATGAAAATACCTTATAATACAACGTAATATGCAGTGTATCATTGAAAATACCTAATAATATAACGTAATATGCAGTGCATCATTGAAAATACCTAATAATATAACGTCCATTGCAGCGTATCACTGAAAATACCTTCTAATATATCGTAGTTTATCATTGAAAATACCTTATAATATAACGTAATATACAGTGTATCATTGAAAATACCTTATAATATAACGTAATATGCAGTGTATCATTGAAAATACCTTATAATATATAGTAGTTTATCATTGAAAATACCTTATAACATAACGTAATATACAGTGTAACATTGAAAATACCTTATAATATAACGTACTATGCAGCGTATCATTGAAAATACCTTATAATATATCGTAATATGCAGTGTATCATTGAAAATGCCTTATAGTGTAACGTAATTTGTAGTGTATCATTGAAAATACCTTATAATATAACGTAATATGCAGTGTATCATTGAAAATACATTATAATATAACGTAATATGCAGTTTATCATTGAAAATACCTTATAATATAACGGAATTTGTAGTGTATCATTGAAAATACCTTATAATATAACGTAATATGCAGTGTATCATTTAAAATACCTTATAATATATTGTAGTTTATCATTGAAAATACCTTATAACATAACGTAATATACAGTGTAACATTGAAAATACCTTATAATATAACGTACTATGCAGCGTATCATTGAAAATACCTTATAATATATCGTAATATGCAGTGTATCATTGAAAATACCATATAATATAACGTAATATGCAGTGTATCATTGAAAATGCCTTATAATGTAACGTAATATGGAGTGTTTCAATGAAAATACCTTATAATACAACGGAATATGCAGAGTATCATTGAAAATACCTTATAATGTAACGTAATATGCAGTGTATCATTGAAAACACCTTATAATATAACGAAATATGCAGTGTATCATTGAAAATACCTTATAATATAACGTAATATGCAGTGTATCATTGAAAATACCTTATAATATAACGTAATATGCAGTGTATCATTGAAAATACCTTATAATATGTCGTAGTTTATCATTGAAAATACCTTATAATATAACGTAATATGCAGTGTATCATTGAAAATACCTTATAATATAACGTAATATGCAGTGTATCATTGAAAATACCTTATAATATAACGTAATATACAGTGTAACATTGAAAATACCTTATAATATAACGTACTATGCAGCGTATCATTGAAAATACCTTATAATATATCGTAATATGCAGTGTATCATTGAAAATACCATATAATATAACGTAATATGCAGTGTATCATTGAAAATACCTTATATTACAACGTAATATGCAGTGTATCATTGAAAATACCTTGTAATATAACGTAATATGCAGTGTATCATTGAAAATACCTAATAATATAACGTACATTGCAGCGTATCACTGAAAATACCTTATAATATAACGGAATTTGTAGTGTATTATTGAAAATACCTTATAATATAACGTAATATGCAGTGTATCATTGAAAATACCTTATAATATATCGTATTATGCAATGTATCATTGAAAATACCTTATAATATAACGTAATATGCAGTGTATCATTGAAAATACCTTATAATATAGCGTAATATGCAGTATATCATTGAAAATACCTTATAATATTGCGTAATATGCAGTGTATCATTGAAAATACCTTATAATATAACGAAATATGCAGTGTATCATTGAAAATACCTTATAATATGTCGTAGTTTATCATTGAAAATACCTTATAATATAACGTAATATGCAGTGTATCATTGAAAATGCCTTATAATGTAACGTAATATGGAGTGTTTCAATGAAAATACCTTATAATGTAACGTAATATGGAGTGTTTCAATGAAAATACCTTATAATACAACGGAATATGCAGAGTATCATTGAAAATACCTTATAATATAACGTAATATGCAGTGTATCATTGAAAACACCTTATAATATAACGAAATATGCAGTGTATCATTGAAAATACCTTATAGTGTAACGTAATTTGTAGTGTATCATTGAAAATACCTTATAATATAACGTAATATGCAGTGTATCATTGAAAATACCTTATAATATAACGTAATATGCAGTGTATCATTGAAAATACATTATAATATAACGTAATATGCAGTTTATCATTGAAAATACCTTATAATATAACGGAATTTGTAGTGTATCATTGAAAATACCTTATAATATAACGTAATATGCAGTGTATCATTGAAAATACCTTATAATATTTCGTAATTTGTAGTGTATCAGTGAAAATACCTTATAATATAACGTAATATGCAGTGTATCATTGAAAATACATTATAATATAACGTAATATGCAGTGTATCATTGAAAATACCTTATAATATAACGGAATTTGTAGTGTATCATTGAAAATACCTTATAATATAACGTAATATGCAGTGTATCATTGAAAATACCTTATAATATATCGTTTTATGCAATGTATCATTGAAAATACCTTATAATATTTCGTAATTTGTAGTGTATCATTGAAAATACCTTATAATATAACGTACATTGCAGCGTATCACTGAAAATACCTTCTAATATATCGTAGTTTATCATTGAAAATACCTTATAATATAACGTAATATACAGTGTATCATTGAAAATACCTTATAATATATCGTAATATGCAGTGTATCATTGAAAATACCATATAATATAACGTAATATGCAGTGTATCATTGAAAATGCCTTATAGTGTAACGTAATATGGAGTGTTTCATTGAAAATACCTTATAATACAACGGAATATGCAGAGTATCATTGAAAATACCTTATAATATAACGTAATATGCAGTGTATCATTGAAAATACCTTATAATATATCGTAATATGCAGTGTATCATTGAAAATACCTTATAACATAACGTAATATACAGTGTAACATTGAAAATACCTTATAATATAACGTACTATGCAGCGTATCATTGAAAATACCTTATAATATATCGTATTATGCAGTGTATCATTGAAAATACCTTATAATATAGCGTAATATGCAGTGTATCATTGAAAATACCTTATAATATAACGAAATATGCAGTGTAACATTGAAAATACCTTATAATATGTCGTAGTTTATCATTGAAAATACCTTATAATATAACGTAATATGCAGTGTATCATTGAAAATGCCTTATAATGTAACGTAATATGGAGTGTTTCAATGAAAATACCTTATAATATAACGTAATATGCAGTGTATCATTGAAAATACCTTATAATATAACGTAATATGCAGTGTATCATTGAAAATACCTTATAATATAGCGTAATATGCAGTGTATCATTGAAAATACCTTATAATATAACGTACTATGCAGCGTATCATTGAAAATACCTTATAATATATCGTAATATGCAGTGTATCATTGAAAATACCATATAATATAACGTAATATGCAGTGTATCATTGAAAATACCTTATAATATAGCGTACTATGCAGTGTATCATTGAAAATACCTTATAATATAACGTAATATGCAGTGTATCATTGAAAATACCTTATAATATAACGTAATATGCAGTGTATAATTGAAAATAACTTATAATATAACGAAATAAGCAGTGTGTCATTGAAAAGACCTTGTAATATAACGTAATATGCAGTGTATCATTGAAAACACCTTATAATATAACGAAATATGCAGTGTATCATTGAAAATACCTTATAATATGTCGTAGTTTAACATTGAAAATACCTAATAATATAACGTAATATGCAGTGTATCATTGAAAATACCTTATAATATTTCGTAATTTGTAGTGTATCAGTGAAAATACCTTATAATATAAAGTAATATGCAGTGTATCATTGAAAATACATTATAATATAACGTAATATGCAGTGTATCATTGAAAATACCTTATAATATAACGTAATTTGTAGTGTATCATTGAAAATACCTTATAATATAACGTAATATGCAGTGTATCATTGAAAATACCTTATAATATATCGTTTTATGCAATGTATCATTGAAAATACCTTATAATATTTCGTAATTTGTAGTGTATCATTGAAAATACCTTATAATATAACGTACATTGCAGCGTATCACTGAAAATACCTTCTAATATATCGTAGTTTATCATTGAAAATACCTTATAATATAACGTAATATACAGTGTAGCATTGAAAATACCTTATAATATAACGTAATATGCAGTGTATCATTTAAAATACCTTATAATATATAGTAGTTTATCATTGAAAATACCTTATAACATAACGTAATATACAGTGTAACATTGAAAATACCTTATAATATAACGTACTATGCAGCGTATCATTGAAAATACCTTATAATATATCGTAATATGCAGTGTATCATTGAAAATACCATATAATATAACGTAATATGCAGTGTATCATTGAAAATGCCTTATAATGTAACGTAATATGGAGTGTTTCAATGAAAATACCTTATAATACAACGGAATATGCAGAGTATCATTGAAAATACCTTATAATATAACGTAATATGCAGTGTATCATTGAAAATACCTTATAATATATCGTAATATGCAGTGTATCATTGAAAATACCTTATAATATAACGTAATATACAGTGTAGCATTGAAAATACCTTATAATATAGCGTAATATGCAGTGTATCATTGAAAATACCTTATAATATAACGAAATATGCAGTGTAACATTGAAAATACCTTATAATATGTCGTAGTTTATCATTGAAAATACCTTATAATATAACGTAATATGCAGTGTATCATTGAAAATACCTTATAATATAACGTAATATGCAGTGTATCATTGAAAATACCTTATAATATAGCGTAATATGCAGTATATCATTGAAAATACCTTATAATATAGCGTAATATGCAGTGTATCATTGAAAATACCTTATAATATAACGAAATATGCAGTGTATCATTGAAAATACCTTATAATATGTCGTAGTTTATCATTGAAAATACCTTATAATATAACGTAATATGCAGTGTATCATTGAAAATGCCTTATAATATAACGTAATATGCAGTGTATCATTGAAAATACCTTATAATATAACGAAATATGCAGTGTATCATTGAAAATACCTTATAATATAACGTACTATGCAGCGTATCATTGAAAATACCTTATAATATATCGTAATATGCAGTGTATCATTGAAAATACCATATAATATAACGTAATATGCAGTGTATCATTGAAAATGCCTTATAATGTAACGTAATATGGAGTGTTTCAATGAAAATACCTTATAATACAACGGAATATGCAGAGTATCATTGAAAATACCTTATAATATAACGTAATATGCAGTGTATCATTGAAAATACCTTATAATATATCGTAATATGCAGTGTATCATTGAAAATACCTTATAACATAACGTAATATACAGTGTAACATTGAAAATACCTTATAATATAGCGTAATATGCAGTGTATCATTGAAAATACCTTATAATATAACGTAATATGCAGTGTATCATTGAAAATACCTTATAATATGTCGTAGTTTATCATTGAAAATACCT
Organism: Lasioglossum lativentre; assembly: GCA_916610255.1. Classification (NCBI taxonomy): domain Eukaryota; kingdom Metazoa; phylum Arthropoda; class Insecta; order Hymenoptera; family Halictidae; genus Lasioglossum; species Lasioglossum lativentre. Next base: position 606,314 of record CAKAJI010000715.1, on the reverse strand, counting down.
TATAATATAACGTTATATGCAGTGTATCATTGAAAATACCTTATAATATAACGTAATATGCAGTGTATCATTGAAAATACCTTATAATATAGCGTAATATGCAGTATATCATTGAAAATACCTTATAATATAGCGTAATATGCAGTGTATCATTGAAAATACCTTATAATATAACGAAATATGCAGTGTATCATTGAAAATACCTTATAATATGTCGTAGTTTATCATTGAAAATACCTTATAATATAACGTAATATGCAGTGTATCATTGAAAATGCCTTATATTATACGTAATATGCAGTGTTTCATTGAAAATACCTTATAATATTACGAAATATGCAGTGTATCATTGAAAATACCTTATAATATGTCGTAGTTTATCATTGAAAATACCTTATAATATAACGTAATATGCAGTGTATCATTGAAAATACCTTATAATACGTAATATGCAGTGTATCATTGAAAATACCTTATATTATAACGTAATATGCAGTGTATCATTGAAAATACCTTGTAATATAACGTAATATGCAGTGTATCATTGAAAATACCTAATAATATAACGTACATTGCAGCGTATCACTGAAAATACCTTCTAATATATCGTAGTTTATCATTGAAAATACCTTATAATATAACGTAATATACAGTGTATCATTGAAAATACCTTATAATATAACGTAATATGCAGTTTATCATTGAAAATACCTTATAATATATAGTAGTTTATCATTGAAAATATCTTATAACATAACGTAATATACAGTGTAACATTGAAAATACCTTATAATATAACGTACTATGCAGCGTATCATTGAAAATACCTTGTAATATAACGTAATATGCAGTGTATCATTGAAAACACCTTATAATATAACGAAATATGCAGTGTATCATTGAAAATACCTTATAATATGTCGTAGTTTAACATTGAAAATACCTAATAATATAACGTAATATGCAGTGTATCATTGAAAATACCTTATAATATTTCGTAATTTGTAGTGTATCAGTGAAAATACCTTATAATATAACTTAATATGCAGTGTATCATTGAAAATTCCTTATGATATAACGTAATATGCAGTGTGTCATTGAAAATAACTTATAATATAACGAAATATGCAATGTTTGTCATTGAAAAGACCTTATAATATAACGTAATATGCAGTGTATCATTGAAAATACCTTATAATATATCGTAATATGCAGTGTATCATTGAAAATACCTTATAATATATCGTAATATGCAGTGTATCATTGAAAATACCATATAATATAACGTAATATGCAGTGTATCATTGAAAATGCCTTATAATGTAACGTAATATGGAGTGTTTCAATGAAAATACCTTATAATACAACGGAATATGCAGAGTGTCATTGAAAATACCTTATAATATAACGTAATATGCAGTGTATCATTGAAAATACCTTATAATATATCGTAATATGCAGTGTATCATTGAAAATACCTTATAACATAACGTAATATACAGTGTAACATTGAAAATACCTTATAATATAACGTACTATGCAGCGTATCATTGAAAATACCTTATAATATATCGTATTATGCAGTGTATCATTGAAAATACCTTATAATATAGCGTAATATGCAGTGTATCATTGAAAATACCTTATAATATAACGAAATATGCAGTGTAACATTGAAAATACCTTATAATATGTCGTAGTTTATCATTGAAAATACCTTATAATATAACGTAATATGCAGTGTATCATTGAAAATACCTTATAATATAACGTAATATGCAGTGTATCATTGAAAATACCTTATAATATAGCGTAATATGCAGTATATCATTGAAAATACCTTATAATATAGCGTAATATGCAGTGTATCATTGAAAATACCTTATAATATAACGAAATATGCAGTGTATCATTGAAAATACCTTATAATATGTCGTAGTTTATCATTGAAAATACCTTATAATATAACGTAATATGCAGTGTATCATTGAAAATGCCTTATAATGTAACGTAATATGGAGTGTTTCAATGAAAATACCTTATAATACAACGTAATATGCAGTGTATCATTGAAAATACCTAATAATATAACGTAATATGCAGTGTATCATTGAAAATACCTAATAATATAACGTACATTGCAGCGTATCACTGAAAATACCTTCTAATATATCGTAGTTTATCATTGAAAATACCTTATAATATAACGTAATATACAGTGTATCATTGAAAATACCTTGTAATATAACGTAATATGCAGTGTATCATTGAAAATACCTTATAATATATAGTAGTTTATCATTGAAAATACCTTATAACATAACGTAATATACAGTGTAACATTGAAAATACCTTATAATATAACGTACTATGCAGCGTATCATTGAAAATACCTTATAATATATCGTAATATGCAGTGTATCATTGAAAATACCATATAATATAGCGTAATATGCAGTGTATCATTGAAAATACCTTATAATATAACGAAATATGCAGTGTATCATTGAAAATACCTTATAATATGTCGTAGTTTATCATTGAAAATACCTTATAATATAACGTAATATGCAGTGTATCATTGAAAATGCCTTATAATGTAACGTAATATGGAGTGTTTCAATGAAAATACCTTATAATATAGCGTAATATGCAGTATATCATTGAAAATACCTTATAATATAGCGTAATATGCAGTGTATCATTGAAAATACCTTATAATATAACGAAATATGCAGTGTATCATTGAAAATACCTTATAATATGTCGTAGTTTATCATTGAAAATACCTTATAATATAACGTAATATGCAGTGTATCATTGAAAATACCTTATAATATAACGTAATATGCAGTGTATCATTGAAAATACCTTATAATATAACGTAATATACAGTGTAACATTGAAAATACCTTATAATATAACGTACTATGCAGCGTATCATTGAAAATACCTTATAATATATCGTAATATGCAGTGTATCATTGAAAATACCATATAATATAATGTAATATGCAGTGTATCATTGAAAATACCTTATATTATAACGTAATATGCAGTGTATCATTGAAAATACCTTGTAATATAACGTAATATGCAGTGTATCATTGAAAATACCTAATAATATAACGTACATTGCAGCGTATCACTGAAAATACCTTCTAATATATCGTAGTTTATCATTGAAAATACCTTATAATATAACGTAATATACAGTGTATCATTGAAAATACCTTATAATATAACGTAATATGCAGTTTATCATTGAAAATACCTTATAATATATAGTAGTTTATCATTGAAAATATCTTATAACATAACGTAATATACAGTGTAACATTGAAAATACCTTATAATATAACGTACTATGCAGCGTATCATTGAAAATACCTTGTAATATAACGTAATATGCAGTGTATCATTGAAAACACCTTATAATATAACGAAATATGCAGTGTATCATTGAAAATACCTTATAATATGTCGTAGTTTAACATTGAAAATACCTAATAATATAACGTAATATGCAGTGTATCATTGAAAATACCTTATAATATTTCGTAATTTGTAGTGTATCAGTGAAAATACCTTATAATATAACGTAATATGCAGTGTATCATTGAAAATACATTATAATATAACGTAATATGCAGTGTATCATTGAAAATACCTTATAATATAACGGAATTTGTAGTGTATCATTGAAAATACCTTATAATATAACGTAATATGCAGTGTATCATTGAAAATACCTTATAATATATCGTTTTATGCAATGTATCATTGAAAATACCTTATAATATTTCGTAATTTGTAGTGTATCATTGAAAATACCTTATAATATAACGTACATTGCAGCGTATCACTGAAAATACCTTCTAATATATCGTAGTTTATCATTGAAAATACCTTATAATATAACGTAATATACAGTGTAGCATTGAAAATACCTTATAATATAACGTAATATGCAGTGTATCATTTAAAATACCTTATAATATATAGTAGTTTATCATTGAAAATACCTTATAACATAACGTAATATACAGTGTAACATTGAAAATACCTTATAATATAACGTACTATGCAGCGTATCATTGAAAATACCTTATAATATATCGTAATATGCAGTGTATCATTGAAAATACCATATAATATAACGTAATATGCAGTGTATCATTGAAAATGCCTTATAATGTAACGTAATATGGAGTGTTTCAATGAAAATACCTTATAATACAACGGAATATGCAGAGTATCATTGAAAATACCTTATAATATAACGTAATATACAGTGTAACATTGAAAATACCTTATAATATAACGTACTATGCAGCGTATCATTGAAAATACCTTATAATATATCGTAATATGCAGTGTATCATTGAAAATACCATATAATATAACGTTATATGCAGTGTATCATTGAAAATACCTTATATTATAACGTAATATGCAGTGTATCATTGAAAATACCTTGTAATATAACGTAATATGCAGTGTATCATTGAAAATACCTAATAATATAACGTACATTGCAGCGTATCACTGAAAATACCTTCTAATATATCGTAGTTTATCATTGAAAATACCTTATAATATAACGTAATATACAGTGTATCATTGAAAATACCTTATAATATAACGTAATATGCAGTTTATCATTGAAAATACCTTATAATATATAGTAGTTTATCATTGAAAATATCTTATAACATAACGTAATATACAGTGTAACATTGAAAATACCTTATAATATAACGTACTATGCAGCGTATCATTGAAAATACCTTGTAATATAACGTAATATGCAGTGTATCATTGAAAACACCTTATAATATAACGAAATATGCAGTGTATCATGGAAAATACCTTATAATATGTCGTAGTTTAACATTGAAAATACCTAATAATATAACGTAATATGCAGTGTATCATTGAAAATACCTTATAATATTTCGTAATTTGTAGTGTATCAGTGAAAATACCTTATAATATAACGTAATATGCAGTGTATCATTGAAAATACATTATAATATAACGTAATATGCAGTGTATCATTGAAAATACCTTATAATATAACGGAATTTGTAGTGTATCATTGAAAATACCTTATAATATAACGTAATATGCAGTGTATCATTGAAAATACCTTATAATATATCGTTTTATGCAATGTATCATTGAAAATACCTTATAATATTTCGTAATTTGTAGTGTATCATTGAAAATACCTTATAATATAACGTACATTGCAGCGTATCACTGAAAATACCTTCTAATATATCGTAGTTTATCATTGAAAATACCTTATAATATAACGTAATATACAGTGTAGCATTGAAAATACCTTATAATATAACGTAATATGCAGTGTATCATTTAAAATACCTTATAATATATAGTAGTTTATCATTGAAAATACCTTATAACATAACGTAATATACAGTGTAACATTGAAAATACCTTATAATATAACGTACTATGCAGCGTATCATTGAAAATACCTTATAATATATCGTAATATGCAGTGTATCATTGAAAATACCATATAATATAACGTAATATGCAGTGTATCATTGAAAATGCCTTATAATGTAACGTAATATGGAGTGTTTCAATGAAAATACCTTATAATACAACGGAATATGCAGAGTATCATTGAAAATACCTTATAATATAACGTAATATGCAGTGTATCATTGAAAATACCTTATAATATATCGTAATATGCAGTGTATCATTGAAAATACCTTATAACATAACGTAATATACAGTGTAACATTGAAAATACCTTATAATATAACGTACTATGCAGCGTATCATTGAAAATACCTTATAATATATCGTATTATGCAGTGTATCATTGAAAATACCTTATAATATAGCGTAATATGCAGTGTATCATTGAAAATACCTTATAATATAACGAAATATGCAGTGTAACATTGAAAATACCTTATAATATGTCGTAGTTTATCATTGAAAATACCTTATAATATAACGTAATATGCAGTGTATCATTGAAAATACCTTATAATATAACGTAATATGCAGTGTATCATTGAAAATACCTTATAATATAGCGTAATATGCAGTATATCATTGAAAATACCTTATAATATAGCGTAATATGCAGTGTATCATTGAAAATACCTTATAATATAACGAAATATGCAGTGGATCATTGAAAATACCTTATAATATGTCGTAGTTTATCATTGAAAATACCTTATAATATAACGTAATATGCAGTGTATCATTGAAAATGCCTTATAATGTAACGTAATATGGAGTGTTTCAATGAAAATACC